>QLTV01002845.1:4309467-4322870 GCA_003457575.1 Thermophis baileyi | reverse complement strand
TGGCCATAACGTTAGCTACTGGTTCTCCCAAACCCAGGCGAACCCGTAGCAGCCCACCCCTGACTGCAGCCCTGATATTTCCTGGTATATCACCTAAATACTAACAACTTCTGTTTCTGTCATGCATTTTGAGGGTCATAGAGTCATAAGTTAACCAAGTGGATAGTTTATACAGGCAACTTTATAATGGTTCATACAGGCATATGTTTTTTTAATCTACAGTATTCTTACTAAAATTCTAATTGTTTCTACCTATACAAATTAAAATTGTTTCCACCTATACATATTAAAAAAATTTTTTCTTCCACTTCACCAAAAATAGCTTGCATATTTATGGGCATGTTGGAAAATTTAAGAGTTTTGATAGAGTTGGCATTAAGGTTTCATTACATCGTCTCAATCTTTTAACTAATTTTTTTTAAAAGTTTCTTCATGTGTGAGAAGCTTGTGAAATTACTAGTTAGCAGCTGTTGCCAGTACAAGTGATAGTTAAACATGCTAATGAAACTTTCAAATGAATTCTGAATGTGTTTGCTGTTATTCATTAAGTATTCCATAGAAACAAACTTAGTTCATGTTTTTTTTATTTACTTTGAAGAAAGAAACAGAAGGAAATGTTCCCAAACTAAAACCTTAATTATGCAAAACAATAAAACCAATTATGCAAAGTTACAAAATAAATGCATGCTTTCTTTCAGGATTAAGTTTGCCAACAGGCAGGTTTTTAATCTGATCTTAATATTCTAAGTATTGCAACATGCGAATTTGTCTGCTGGCAGAAAGTAGATTCCTAATGATTTGAATTTTTTTTACTTTGTTTTACTTTATTGTCATTGCACCTCATACAATGAAATTAAATGCCATCTTCAGTGTACATTATAACTATAAAAATAAAGCAAACACACATCCTTCACATTCTATGTAATTGAATTGAGAACCCCTGATATTGCATTAATATTGCACTATATAGTAGAATTCAATATAGTTACTGCTCTGGGATAGAAGTTGTTTTTCAGCCTATTTGTCCTTGTTTTTATTATCCTGTACTATCTGCCAGATGGTAATAGTTCAAAAAAAGGGTGCCCAGGATGAGATGGATCTTTAAGAATGTTTTGAAAATGTTGACTTTGTATGGTGGTATGCATTTGGCATTTTTATCCAGGCATGAAAATGAGTATGTATAGTAAACATCTCATCTAAAGAATTACTATATATAGATTAAAAATGATGTATTAGAGTTCCTAATTATTTAAAGAAGCGTGTTCATTTTGGTATTATTATTGTTGGCAAAAATGAAGGAAAATGAATATATTAATTTTTCTAATTCTAGATTGGATGCAAATAGCATAACTTTAATAGTACTTATGCTCCTGTTTACACAAGACCCAATAAAATTATGTTGTAGAAATCATATTTTTTTAAAAAAACATATATATTTTCATGCAATTATAAACCCAATTATCAAAGAAATTTTCTCAGCGATGAGGCAAATCTCATAGGGTTGGGAAAGAAAGAAATTCACCAAGGTAGTATTGTTATTCTTTACTATTTCTATTGTTGTTCTTTACTATAGTCAAGACAAGTCACTACTGTAAAATTAATTTTTGAGAATTTAATAGACAGAAATATAGACAAAAGAATACAAACTTTCAAGTACATTGTATTATGCATTTTTTTTCCTGTCCTGGTAAATCATTAAACCATTGAATATTTGACCAATTGGCCTTAGGGCTGGTGGTGTGCACAGCTAAGAATGAAACTGCCTTGATCCCTCTTCTTCCAAAATATACAAAGCTTTAGATTATCAAACTCAATTTGTAAATGCATGATATGGAAACTTCAAACTTACATGAGAATGGTTACATATTTCTTTTGTGTGGTCTATAATGGAGTTATTTATGGTCGATGGAGGTGAATTGTAGGGAAGATGAAAGGTTCTGATAATAAAGGAAAGTAAGAGCTCAGGAATTGGGTGCCTCCTCTCTACCCCAACTCTCAAGACAGGATAAATCACCCAAGCAACCATTAAAACTTCAAGAAGATTGCTTGTAAACCTTCAAGCCATGCCAATAAAGCATATTCTTTGCCATACAGCAGTCCATATGGTGCAGCTCAGCAGTTTCTCCCCCCCACCACCACTTTTTCATACCCCCCCCCCGCCCATTCACAATGTAACCTTGCTACTTTTCCTTTTCTTTTTGCAAGGCAATTTGCCAACCAAGCACTATCAAATCAATCCTGACTTTAAATCTAGGGGATGGCAAACATTGGGTAAAGCAGAACGGCCGGCAAATGTTAAACGTTTTGGCAGGCAATTCTCTCCAAGATGTTTCAGGATTCACCATGGCAGAAATGTCCTTTGTTGTTTCTGACCGAAGCAAAATTTCTCATCTCGGAGCGACCTCTTATTGGCTTTGTAGAAAGTTAGAAAAATGTTCCGAGTTATCAGTTCTCTCCTCATCCCCAGGAAGCCTTCTGTGCTTGCCAGGGGTGGGCTTCAATAATTTTAGCATGGGGTTCTCTGCCTGGTTGCTGGGTGGGCGTGGCCTAGTTGGCCTCCTGCACCACGGTGGGGGGGGGCGTTTTTGTCCTCCCCGGGCTCTAGAGGCTTTCCTCGAGCCTCCGGGAGGGCGAAAATGGCCTCCCCAGGCTCCAGAGGCCCTCTGGAGGCTGGAAACAGCCCTCTGGAGGCCGGAAACGGGCTGGAAATGGGCTGTTTCCGGCCTTCTGGTAGGCCCGTTTTTCGCCCTCCCTGAGCCTCCACGCGTGCCCTGCACTTACCTTCATCCAAAATGGACCACGTGGGGAGTCCTGGAAGGGGCGGCGTGGGGTGGGCAGGGCCAGCCAGGAGTGGGATTTGGGGGTTCTCCAAACTGCACAAAATCTTAGCTAGAGGTTTTCCTGAACCCCTGCAAACCCCCAGCAGCCCACCCCTGGTGCTTGCATAATAAAATGTCAAAGCCAGTTGCTTATACATTCTTTTCATTTAGAAGGACAAACTTAGGAAAAGGGCCATAATCCTAATGTCAGTCTAAAATTGTGATATAACCTGTTATGAAGCAAAAAGAATTTTGTACTTTAATGCAGGCAATATAATCGCACACACCAGTAGTGGGTTTCACTTACATTTGCTAACGGTTCAGGAATGGGAGTGTGCGGGCGTGCATGCTTTGCGCATGCGCAACGCTTCTGTGCATGTGCAGAGCGTTTTTGATGACGTCCGGGCGGGTTGGCAGAGCCTCCCGCCGCCGCCACTACCAGTTCACCTGAACCGGTGCAAACCGGTAGCAACCCACCACTGACACACACACACAACCCATTTCTGAGCCTTTCTTTCTTGTCATATGCCACAGTACAAAAAGAGATATGAGCAACGTCTCTTTTCTGCTGTACCCCAATGTTGTTGATTTCATCTTATCCCAGCCCATGAATCACTTGGGCTTCAGTTGTTTGTCACTGTATTGACGTTGCTGAAATACAGGTAGTCCTCGATTTACGAGCGATTGCTTAGCGACCATTTGAAGTTACGAAGACACTCCAAAAGGCACCCACAACCCAGTTCTGAAGTTCTGATAGCTGCCACCTCTCCCAGCAGTCATACGACCACATTTTGGGGGCTCAGCAACCCACTCGTATTTGTGGCCAAATTTACTATTTGTAGCATACCGTGGTCATGTTAGCATGATTTATAGCATATTTATTTATTTATTATTTTGCAAATGACTCAAAGCAGCAAACATATCCAATACATCTTTCCTCCTCCACAACAACAACCCTGTGAGGTGGATTGGGCTATAGAATAGAACAGAATGACAGAGTTGGAAGGGACCTTGGAGGTCTTTTAATTCAAACCCCTGCTCAGGCAGGAAACCTTATACCATTACAAACAAATGGTTGTCCAATCTCTTCTTAAAAACTTCCAGTGTTAGAGCATTCGCAACTTCTGGAGACAAGTTGCTGAGGTGGCGCAGTGGTTAGAGTGCAGTACTGCAGGCTACTTCAGCTGACTGCTAGCTGCAGTTCGGCGGTTCAAATCTCACCGGCTCAAGGTTGACTCAGCCTTCCATCCTTCTGAGGTGGGTAAAATGAAGACCCAGATTGTTGGGGGCAATATGCTGACTCTGTGAACTGCTTAGAGAGGGCTGTAAAGCACTGTAAAGCGGTATATAAGTCTAAGTGCTATTGCTATTGCTAAGTTGTTCCACTGATTAATTGTTCTAACTGTCAGGAAATTTCTCCTTAGTTCTAGGTTGCTTCTCTCCTTGTTTAGTTTCCATCCATTGCTTTTTGTTTTGCCTTCTGGTGCTTTGGAGAATAGCTTAACTCCCTCTTCTTTGTGGCAACCCCTGAGTTCTTGGAACACTGCTATCATGTCACCTCTAGTCCTTCTTTTCATTATACTAGACATACCCAATTCCAGCAACTGTTCTTTATATCCAAATGCTTAAATATGCATGCAAGAAGTCATGAGACTGAATACATGTTGATGTAAGCATATTAAGTTCATCTTGCAAGAAAGGATCTTAACTGCGTGGGTGGTGGTGGTGGATTAAATGACATTTACTTTTGAATAGGTGCCTGGGAATTACAACTAGCCAGCAGCTGTAATTCTATATCTTCTCAGAAATATTTACTAATTCAAGAGTATCCACTCTTGGCGTGTAGGATTGACAGCTTTGTTTTAACTAGTTTAGTGAACTAAGGTCATAAGCAAGAGGAGGAAAGACTTTAATAAGATATCAAGGTAAAGAAGGCTGGAGTAAAATGGGACTAGATAAAGGAAAGGTTTTAACTGGAGGCACTGGGAATAATTAATAGATGGGCCCAGCCTTCCTGGGAATGCAGTATTTAGCTTTTCACATAAGAACTGATAAAAGAGAAATTTGGGAAGTTACATTTCATTTTAAACAAAAGATGCCAGTGCTATAATACACCAAAACAGACAAATATACCTCTATATCAGTGGTGAAATCCAAATTTCTTTACTACCAGTTCTGTGGGCATGGCTTGGTGGGCGTGGTGTGGCTTGGTGGGCATGGCTTGGTGAGCATGGCAGGGGAAGGATACTGCAAAATCTCCATTCCCTCCCCACTCCAGGGGAAGGATACTGCAAAATCCCCATTCCCTCCCCACTCCTGGGGGAAGGATATTGCAAAATCTCCATTCCCACCCCACTCTGGGGCCAGCCGGAGGTGGTATTTGCCAGTTCTCCGAACTACTCAAAATTTCCGCTACCGGTTCTCCAGAACCTGTCAGAACCTGCTGGATTTCACCCCTGCTCTATATACCATTTTTTAAAATGTATTTATGAAATTGATATACTGTCCATCTCTGAGCTATTTAATAGTCTATAGCAAACTCTAGAATATTTCTTGATTTCAGCCCGTGTGTTCAATACAATACTAATGGGACTCAAAAAGCTACTAACATACTAACTTAAATTTCTGAATCAGTGGTCTCTTTCTGGCACAATCTGTATTGCTTACAATAAACAAGGACATGCAAGGACAAGCTCTATGTAAAACAGGTTGAGCATTAAGATATTTGGATTTCATTTGGCCAAGTAAAAACTTCCAAAGGAAGATTTAATTCTAATTAGAGAATCTCTGTCTCTTCCCTTGACTGAATGTTCCTGAGAATTCAAATTAACATTAAAGATTACAGAAGTTAATTGCATTCAGATCTCCTAACTAAATTTCCACTTTGTTATACTATCCTTATATTTTGCTGGGCTGCTTTTTTTAAAAAAAAAAATCTAAATAAAAGTAAGACATTCTTTTAAGAGTTTCTTTTTTATTCCATTTGGACCCAAAAAGGGGAAAAATGTCTTAATGAGCTATTAAGAGCCCCCCTTCCCTCCCTCCCTGGCTCCCTCCCTCCTCCTATTGTAGGAGCTACAACAGAGCTTCTAAAGCCAGAAGACAATTTATGGTCTCTAATGCTATCCCTTCTTGAGACAATCATTAGAAAAGAAGATATTCAGCAGGGGCTTAGAAGTTCCCTTCTTTAGATGTTTGTGCATCATTTACTGAAGTTATTAGAGCATAAGGACGGCATGCTGGCTTAAACCAATGCTCCATCCAACTCAGCACATTTTGCTTTCCCCAGACATCTAAGACAAGTCAACTCACTACAAAGTATAGCTATCTTTGTCTAAATAATTAAAGAATCAGCCCAAATCTGTGAATCAAGTCCATTTAAAAAAAATATCTATTTTTTTTAATGCCAAACTTACTTGCAGCCCTGTATCTGTGAACTGTATCTCTCTTTCTCCGTCTCTAGATTGGTCTAGTCTATAGCAAGGGTGTCCAACCTTGGCAACTTTAAGACTTGTGGACTTCAACTCCCAGAAATCTACTACCAGCATAGTAGCCATTGAACATGAGTCAATTTAAAGTATCATTGCTCCTTTTCTCCTTATTTTTATTTCACCTTATTTTTTTACATTCGGTGCTTCATGCAGATATACCCAGGATCCCTGCTAGTTTGCTTCCAAGTTCCAATCTACTCTATCTTTGAATATCTCAGTTTCTGAGATCAGCGTCCACCAAATTGATAGCACTTAGCAATAGCATTTAGACTTATATACCACTTCACAGTGCTTTACAGCCTTCTCTAAGTGGTTTACAGAGTCAGCATATTGCCCCTGCATATTGTCAGCATATGGGTCCTCATTTTACCAACCTCGGAAGGATGGAGGGCTGAGTCAACCTTGAGCTTGTCAGGATCAAACTGGGCAGAACTATTGGGCAGAGTTAGCCTGCAATACTGCATTCTAACCACTGCGCCACCACTAGCCTCCAGTTTTGTTGAGTTACATTTCCCATTGGCTTTAGGCAATAGACAGACTGATGGAAATTGTGTCCAGAAAAGCTACGGCAATTTTCCCATCTGTTTCTTTGCACTTTATTCTATTGAATGTCTGCAATTTGTCTGAAACTGCTTTATTATTAATTCTTCCTCCGCATATTCCATATTCTTCAAATATCCTTTTTATTTCGTTGTGTTTCACTGTCTGGAAGAGATCTTCATATATATTTCATTGTCAGCAGAATGTGGTCTTCTTGTCACATACACATGATCCCCTTGTGATAAAAAATAAGAACAAGCATTGCAAATCAAATGATAACAGGATCTTAATTCTGTAGTCCTTTAAAAGCATGTCAATGATTAAGGGGTACATGCAGGGGTGGGTTCCTCCTGGTTCGGACTGGTTCTCCCGAACCGGTAGTGGCCTGCTGGTGATGTCACGATGACATCACCGAACCGGATCAGTCGGTGCCGGTCCGTGGGGGCCGCCATCTTTTTTTTGAATTTTTTTTTGATTTTTTTTATTATTTTTTATTAATTTTTTTTTATTTTTTATTTCCTTCTGAGCATGCGCAGAAGCCAACTTCCGGCACTGTGCATGCGGTTGCCATCTTTTTTTTGGCATCTTTTTTTATTTATTTATTTTTTGTTACTGCGCATGCGCGTGCGCAAAGCGCACACCCGCCCACGAGGCGTGCCCACACGGCGCGGGAGGGAGCGAATCGGCAGCGAGGTAAGTTGGAACCCACCCCTGGGTACATGCAAATTTCACCCTGTTGTACCTGGACCTCAACCCTATTGCAACTTAGAACTAAGGAGAAACTTCTTAACAGTGAGAACAATTAACCAATGGAACGGCTTGCCTTCAGCAGTTGTGGGCGCTCCATTCTGGAGGCTTTTAAGAAAAGCCTGGATAGTCACTTGTCTGGAATGATATAGTGCAGAGATCTTCAAACTTGGCAACTTTAAGACTTTAAGACTTGTGGACTTCAACTCCCAGAATTCTCCAGCCAGCATAACTTGTGGCTGTGGACTTGTGGACATAGCTGGCTGGAGAATTCTGGGAGTTGAAGTCCACAAGTCTTAAAGTTGCCAAGTTTGAAGACCCCTGGTATAGGGTCTCTTGCTTGAGCAAGGGGTTAGACTAGAAGACTCCAAGGTCAGTTCCAAATCTATTAGTCTGTTATTCATTTCAAATACCACTTGGCAAATTCTTCCCAAATTCTTTCCAATCCAAAAAGGTAGAATTGGAGACTGGCTGGGGAATTCTGAGAGCTGAAGTCCAAAGGTCTTCAGGTTCCAAGATTGGACACCCCTATTCTAATATGTCCACCTTTAGTTCTGCTCCTACTGTTGGTATGTGGTATTTGAAATGTTGTTTCCACTGGAGGCTCCCCCCAAGCCCAAGTTATAATATTTGCTTGTCAAAAATGTGTCTTGCTTGTTGCTTCCTGATCAGTTTTATTATGCTTAATTTCCATTTTTATACTGGTTTTATAGTGCTATGGCAAATCTTCCCCATTCTTGTAATTCCTCTTTTATTGAATTTGATATTGATACTTCTAAAGCAATATTAAACCTTCTTTGTATGAATTTTGGGTATGGCTATGTTTTTAGAAAACACATGTTTTAACAAAGTTGCATTATAAGTAATATTTAAAATACATAATAAATGTGTTTTATTATTTTGTTTCTGTTTAATGATGTGGGCCATAAAATTAAATATATGTACGCCACTTCAAAATATCTGTTGATATGGGAAACAGTGTTTATGTAGATTGGATGACTGATGACATTATGATTACAATATCATACTGTTGATATTAAGGCTTGAGTGTATATTTTGATTATGATTTTAAGGTAAAGTATAAACTGTCTTGTTCAACCCGAGACAGGATTGTCCTGCTACTACAGTTCACAGTCAATGAAGCATCTTCTGCAGATATTTCTTAACTTTTTTCAAAGCCAACATCCTTTGCCAACAACTCACACAGATTGATAATGTGTCGTGTGAAGAAGGGCTTATTTTCTTTGTCAGTTAGAGTTATTAAACGAGCTAGGTTTCTGACTTGCTTTTCTTTTTTTCAGAAACTGAATGACCTTTCTGTCCACTAACTCTTATATACCCCTTAATATGAACTTCTCTCATAGTTTTTCTTCTCCAATTCAATTTCCAACCACCTAAATCATGGGTGTCCAACCTTTTGGCTTGCCTGGGCCAGACTGAGTGAAGAGGAGTCATCTCAGGTCACATATAACACATATAATATACTACGGACTTCCGGTTTGCCGTTGGTCTGTTTTTCGCACTCCAGAGGCTTCAGGGAAGCTTCCTGAAGCCCCGGAGTGTGAAAAACAGCCCAACGGGCAAACTGAAAGTCTGTTTTTCCGAACTTCCGGTTTGCCCATTTGCCCGTTTTTCACCGTCCCAGGCTTCAGTGAGGCCTTTGCGTATGCGTGGGGGCGGGGGGGTTGGGGGTGTGCGCATGCACCGGGGGCAGCGCAGGGGGGGTTGTGCGCATGCGTGGGGGGAGGGAATGGGTGTGGGTATGCATGCGCGCGCTAGCGCGCGCGCACACCCCCTTTTGGCATGCGAACCAAAAAAGTTTCGCCATCACTGGCCTAGGTGGACAATGGATTTAGAAGAAACAGAAAAATTAAAAATGTGGCCAAATATTTAATTAATAACTGCAAATGGCCAGACCTCTATGTAAACGTATTTTTCTGGAAACCTCATGCATTCTTTCTTTTTTAATAATTGCATTGGGCCAACAATTCAGTTGTAGTGCTTTGAAATAAATAAGGGAGATAGCACCATCTGTTGTTAGAGTACTAGAAATTCAGAACAATGCTTTCCTCTTTCCTTTTTTTTTTTTATTAAATATTGATTTTGGACAACATATTGATTTAAGCTCTCTTTGTAGAAGATAAAACGAGATACAAATAACTTAAATAAATAAAAATATTCTGACAATTATAAACTCATATTTTTTCCAGATTGTTGCCTTATGGCTGTTTAGCAACTGTAGCACTTCACGTGATCTTGATTCTATCCCTCTGTTAATGCAGCCTAGAACTGTGTTGGCTTTTTTGGCAGCTGCTGCACACTGTTGGCTCATATTTAAATGGTTGTCCACTAGGACTCCAAGATCCCTCTCACAGTTACTACTATTGAGCAAGGTACCACATATACTGTACCTGTGCATTTTGTTTTTCTTGCCTAAATGTAGAACCTTACTTTTTTCACCATTGAGTTTCATTTTGTTAGACAGCGCCCAATGTTCAAGTCTGTCAAGATCTGTTCAAGTCTGTCAAGGGAATGGGTGTGGGCACATGCGCGCGCGCTAGCACACGCACACACTCCCTTTTGGCACACGAACCAAAAAAGGTTCGCCATCACTGTAATATAGTATGTATACATGTGTGTGTGCTACATGTATACATATGCATATACAGACAGACATAGACACATACAAACAATGATATAAATGTGGTTTATTTCTTCTGGGACAGCTTTTTCATTTTCTAAACAGCCCTAAGATCACCTGTTTGTCTCCCATCGAAATACTATTCAGGTCTCTCCCTGCTTATCTTTTTAGAATAAGTCAAAGTTGGCTAAGTACTGCCATCTGACCAACTTCTAGTGCAGTTTTTTTTTCCAAACATGACAACTTTAAGATGCTGGCTGAGGATTTCTGGAAGTTGGAGTCCACACATCTTAAAGTTGCCACATTTACTAAACCTTTTCTAGACCTTTTCTAACTTTACAACCTTGTCATGAGGAAATCGGGTCAATTCAAGACTCATTGTGGCTTGAGGTGAAGGCAAGATGGATATCTCCATTACCCAAACAGAAGCCAGTTAAACTGAAATCTGAATCTTAGTCTGAGATGATGCCTCAGGATGCTAAATGATAGGACCAGGGACAGATTCCACCAACTGAAAAGGTTCTTCCCTTCACCCACAGTGATCAACATTACATTTTTTATCTTGTTTTTCAGATACTAGTGTATATTATACTTCTTAAGCTGCTGGTGTAAATTGTGCTTCTACCTATGCTTATCCTGCCTCAGTTATCCCTCTTCTCAGTCCCTGCAAGTCACCTCCAAGGTGGAAAAACAAACATTTTAGCAAAACTTGAAGATGCTCTTGAACAATATCAGAAAAATTAGACTAATTATAACTGATATTCTCCAGATTTCTATCTAAGTGCCTTTTGCTACTAAACCGGTGTTTAGATGTTAGCTTTGCCCCACATTAGTGTGCTGACCTTCTGGTAGCTGTTAAAAACCACATTGTTTTGGATGGTATATGGTGACCGAGATGATAATAGAATAAGAGAGTTGGGAAAGACCTTGGAGGTCTTCTAGGCCAACCCTCTACTGAAGCCAGAAACCTTATACCATTTCAGACAAATGGTTGTCCAGTCCCTTCTTAAAGACCACCAACAATGGAACACTCACAATTTCTGGAGGCAAGTCATTCCACTGATTAATTATTCTAACTGTCAGGAAATTTATCCTTAGTTCTAGGTTGCTTCTCTCCTTGATTAGTTTCCATCCATTGCTTCTTGTTTTGCCTTCAGGTGCTCTGGAAAATAGATTGAGCAGGGGCTTCTTTGTGGCAGCCCCTTTGATATTGGAACATTGTTATCATGTCACCCCTGGTCAGGGGTGGGTTCTAACTTACCTTGCCGGTTCGCTTCCTCCCATGCCTCGTGGGCGCAGTGCCGAAAAATAAATTTTTTTTAAAAAAAAGCTGAAAACAAGATGGTGATGCATGCACAGTGCTGGAAACTCAGCTTCTGCGCATGCACAGAAGAAGAAAAAATTCCTCCCAAAAATGTTTTTTTCAAAAAAAAAAATTCCAAAAAAAAGATGGTGGTGTCCACAGACCAGCACCGACCGAACCGGATCCGTGACATCACCGTGACATCACCAGCGAGTTGCTATCGGTTCGGGTGAACTGGTCCGAACCGGGAGGAACCCACCTCTGCCCCTGGTCCTTCTTTTCTTTAAACTAGACATACCCAATTCCTGCAACTATTCTTCATATGTTTTAGCCTGTAGTCCTCTAATCATTTGATCAATGGTTTTTTATTTCTCATTTTGATTTTATGACCTGCTTTATATATTTTCCATAAATGTTTCATTCTATGACCATTGTATTTATTTGTTGTGCATCACCAACAGTCTTACTGGTTTGTCGATATAAGTGGAATACAAATGGAAAGAATGAATGACTATTTTAATACTTATTGTTAGGACTCTGTCCAAACGGTTGGGTTGGTTAATATAAACAAGCCACAAATCACTGTTTAATGTAATATATGTAATATGGCTTTAAATGCATTGGTGCATTCTGACTGGCAGTAACGGCCATAAGAGGGAGCTAGAGAACATGGTTAGATCTCTCTCGCTTTTGCTGATTCATTGCTGAGTGACTTCGTGTCTGCAATTAAGCTCTGTGTGTAGCTAACTATCTGTGATAGGAGAGAATCTTTGTTTGATGATTAAGACAAAGAAAGACTGGTAAGAAGACTGCTGTACTTCTGAATACTGACTGATAGAACGTGTATGATTCGGACTGTTATTTGGACTGTGCTATTTCTTTAAGTAAACTCCTTTTATACACTTTAACGTATCTGTGTATTGACTGAACCATTATTCATATCTACTGCAACATTACGGTTCACTGTGCAAGCCTTCAGAAGCAGAGGTTACTCTGCACAATTCCTTAACACTTATGCCTGTATTATACATTAGTTTCTATAGTCCAGATCTTTTTCTCCTAATTGGGAATAGCTTGTTAGAGACATTTATTTCATCCTAGATACTTCTGAAATAGCAATAGCACTTAGATTTATATACCGCTTTACAGTGCTTTACAGCACTCTCTAAGCGGTTCACAGAGTCAGCATATTGTCCCCAACAATCTGGGTCCTCATTTTACCCACCTCGGAAGGATGGAAGGCTGAGTCAACCTTGAGCCTGGTGAGATTCGATCTGCCAAACTGCTGGCAGCCGGTGATCAGCAGAAGTAGCCTGCAGTACTGCACTCTAACCACTGCGCCACCACGGCTCCTATAGAGTTATGTATAATTAATTCCTTTGGTGTTAAACATTTATTACAGCCTTTTCCTCAACCAAACAGCTTTCATTTACTATTAAGAAGTTTCCTCTAACATTTGGCCATAATTCCACTAATCTAATCATATCAATCTATAAAAACATTACCTCCCTCCACCACTGATTATTGAAAAAGAATGTTGGTCAATGAGCAAGAATGATATATTTTGTGGGAGATTATTTTTGAGCTGGTTAAGAAAGTCTTCTTCGAGTTGAGCCCAATTTCTCATGGTTTCATAGATTTTTCTTGGAAAAAATATGGAAGAAGTTTGCCGTTACCTTCTATCAGGATGCTTTAACAACTTCCCGGTTTAACCAACAGTAATAGAGGCATCTCCTTCACTAATTCTTAATTACTTCCTGTTCCTACTACTGTTGTGCACTTGATTGGCTGCTAGTAAAAATCAGATTAGTTGATGGTTCTCTGAAGTCTGTCTCCCTGATTTAAATGATTGCTTTATTTTA
>QLTV01002845.1:4297969-4309284 GCA_003457575.1 Thermophis baileyi | reverse complement strand
TCTGTTGCTGAAGTCGTATTTTCTGCAGTCGAGTTTGGAGCGGTTTACATTAAGTTTGTATCTATTGTGTGCTCGTGTATTGTTGTGGTTGAAGCTGAAGTAGTCATTGACAGGTAGGACATTGTGGCAGATAATTTTATGAACTACATTTAGATCGGTTCTAAGGCGACGTAGTTCTATGTTGTCTAAGCCCAAAATTTCAAGTCTTGTGGAATAAGGTATTCTGTTGCAAGTGGAGTGTTGCAAGTGCTTGTAGCTCTATGAATTCCCTGCTTCCCTGTTCTGGTCTCCAAGGAGTGTATTTGCTTTGGAGGAATTGAACCTGCGTTACTGAACATTGTATACCTACCCTCATGCTTCAGAGATGGTGGAGTACGACTGATGTAATGTGATACCAACAAGAATGATTTTTCATTCAGTTCATTGCCTCTATCTTGGGATTGGCCTGAAATCAGAAACCCCATGGTTTTAAACATCCAGCCTTTTTTTTTTTAAAAAAAATGCACACACCTTTATTGTTCTCAGTTTTCTGTTTTTACTACACCAATGAAGTTTCTGGAAAACATGAAAACTAGAGCAATCTTTCATCAGCTATCTATGATTTTGAATCGACTTTAAAGGGGGGGGGGTTCTGCCTCAATACAGAACTGATTTTCTTCATAATTTACATAACACATCTGAATAAAGGAGCACATAGAATTATTTAATGTGATATTTTCTTTTTCTCACTTATACAGACTTAAATATATTTTGTTTGAAAATGTTGGGTGTATACTGTCCCAAATATGTTATTTCAAAAGGCAACATATTAGGCAAACAATTATACTAAAAAAAGTGCCGTTTTTCTCTAGAGACAGTGTTTATCAATGGTATCCAAACAAAGAACTGAAGCCGTGCATCTGGGTTGTGGAATAAAAAAGGATCAACTTCTTTTTTCATGTATTTATTTACCGGTAAGTCAGTAAATGAAGGATTCTTCATTTATTAACCTAAATGGATATAACCTCACAATTAAATGTGCTAAGGCATATTTTGATCACTTTACAGTGCAAATCACACTATGTCTGAATGCTTCTTCTTAATAGTACTCTTCAATGCTTAACTTTCTGACTTTGGTTTGACTTGAGAAGCAAATTTGCTTACCTTTATTTGTGGACTGAATGGCTTAGGAAACTATACATATACAAAGCTGAAATAATAGCAATAGCACTTAGACTTATATACCACTTCACAGTGCTTTACAGCCCTCTCTAAGCAGTTTACAGAGTCAGCATATTGCCTCCAACAGTCTGGGTCCTCATTTTACCCACCTCGGAAGGATGGAAGGCTGAGTCAACCTTGTGTGCCATTATATGTCAGTTTTCGAGTTCTTAGCAAGCTGGGAAAAGAAACTAGACTTACAGTGTTGAGATAACAGTTAAAGAGTTTTGGACTACAATTGGAAGGAGTTGTTTCGATATGAGATGGGTGGCAAATAAATTTAATAAATAAATAGAGACCCAACTTCAAATTTTTATTCAGTCAGAATTGAGTGACTTAGAAACAATCATGTCACTGAGTCCAACCTACTCACATGTGGATTGTCAGAATAAATTGTGGTGTGAAGCACTTTATAAATACATTAATTATTATTCATTTTTTCATGATGACATAGTGATCTAGTTTGAATATGATTTTAAGTCATATTAAATAAATCATAATTGCCTAGGTTCATTTTAAAATATGGTATATCACAAACCGTCATTTAAAACTAAGTACACATTGACAGAATTAAGTCACATTATAGTTTAATCAGGCTGTGTGAAGCTAGCCAGTGTAATGTTGTGGCTATGAGTATTACCAATGAGTCAAGAAATGACCATTTCACAAAATCTCTTCAATAGAAATTTGGGGTTATATTAATGATCAACTCTGAGCAGGAAACATAAAATCTCTTATGATTACAAAAGCTAAATATAAATCTTTGATTTTAGCTGCTATCCTTAGATTTAAGCCACTGGGAGCTGGTTGGTAATCAGCTACTATTACTAATAATAACATCCTACTGCAGTTATAAAGACTGTCAGAAGTTCACAAACATAAAGCTGTATAATAACAATATAAGAACACAATTAAAACAAAAGCAAAAAATACATGGCATTAGAAAAATTCTGTCTTCAACTTTTTTCTAGAAGACAAATAATGTTGGAGACCTGCAATTGGGACGCCTGGAATGAAAACGAGGAAATAACTAGAAAGTTGCCCACTACATTCTGCTTTTTGCAAAAAAAAAAATTTTTTTTAAATCTTCTCCAGAAAACTGAGACGCTCATCTTGTTGATCAATATCAAATAAATCTGAAGGGGGAAGTTTTGCTAGGTAAGAAAAAAAATTCTCCCAAATTGAATGAGGTAGGGGGGAAATGAAGATAAAACAATGTGTTCTATTACTTCTACGAATACTTATTGTAAAATGCAAACCACCAACAATGTGGATATGGTCAAGTCAAAGCTTCCTTTTTTTTTTATTACTTCAAACAAAGCTATAATCTGATGAAGAACAGCATCTTGGTTTAGTAGCTATAACAATAATCAAAAGAATGACGCAAGTAATACTTCTAAGACGGTTTTCAGGAAGTGGCTGATAGGACCAGGTTATGCATTTGACATAGAAAGGAAGAATTATTAGCACATTTTTATCAATACTATTCTTTACACCAATTGAATAACAGGAAGTGGTATGTAACTCTCATCCCAATCTAATGAGTATGCTTAAACTATATATTCTCTTTATAAGGGTCAAAAAAATACCCACATTTTTATTCTTTAATTAATCTATATCATATTTAGACTTACATGAAACTTTAGCTGCCTCATAATAATGTACTTATGTTTTCATTTTCTTTCTCAATTCAAGATGTATTTTAAATTAATACATTAATAAATTTAGAATTTATCTCAGATTTTTTTAAATTTTGTCTTGAGTGTAATTTTATCTTAGAATTTATCTCCTTTGAAAGCTATGTTATTTTAAAACTTTTCTTAGATAATTGAATTCTAGCCATGAAATTAACAGTAACAATGACAAGGGACCATCAGCAGGTACAATATTTGGGTCATAAATAAATGTTCATTGTATGTGGTGTAAAAATATTACACACAAAAATTAGAAAGCATTTGAAGGGAAGGCAAATGAACTGACAGGAAGAGAAAAATCAGAGAACATACAACTCAAACTGACCCACTTTCTGAGTTTGCACGCTATCTTGACTCATAAAATAACTAACTGTCTAGGTTCACAGAAAATTTATCATATATACTTTTTATTTTAAGAAATTTTAAGTGCCAAAATATACCCTGAAAATTGACTTGGCTTATCCATGGATAGGCTTATCCATGAGTATATATGGTTATACTTTTTAAAAGTACTTATATATGCCATATGTTCTGACCCAGCTCCCCAAACACGACAAACCCTCTGAAGTAACTCAAAGATTCCTTTATTAGGAGTGCCAGCAGCCCCGGTAAAAAGTTTCTCTCTCACCGCAGGCTAACAAGTCCGGCGGCCGGGAGATGAATAGTTGTCTGCTACACCTATTCATCTCCACCCCCTGCCTTTTATCCCCAGAGCTAGGGTGGGGCTTTGCTAGCAGTGGTGGCTCTTCCTTCCCAAGGATCAGCACACAGATTTCCACTGCTCTCCTCTCCCCTGCCTTCTGCGCATCCATGCATCAGGCACTGGACCCAGCTGTTCCTCCTCTTCCTCATTAGCCACCTCCAGACTTGGGGGCTGTTGACGCTCCATCTGAGGGCTGACCGACGGCCCAGGCTCTGCCTCTGTCTCTCTCTCTCTCTGTCAGCTCCATTCCCTCTTCCTCCTCAGAGCTCTCAGCTTGCCTTGATGCTGACCCTGACTCCCACGCCTCCTCCTCCTCTGATTTGGCTGCTGGAGGGGCCGGCAGCCGACAGGCCACAACACCATATATACTGACGTATAAGTCATGAATAAGCTTTTTCAGCAAAATTCCATGAAAAATGGACTATTTATTTACTTTATTTATTTATTATAAAATTTAGGTATCGCCCATTTCACTCATAGATTGACTCCATGTATTACCCATGAATAAACCAATTGTGAAAATTAAAACATTGTAAAATTTTCAGGGTCGGCTAATCTGCAGATGGGTTTATATGTAAGTATATATGATAAATCACAAAAAAAAACAGGAAAAACACACTGATTTTAGCATGTTATATGAAGGTGTGAATGTAGTCTCTAGGCCTCTAATTGCTTAATTAAACCATTGCAGTATAATGGCTAAACAGTGGACTAGGAGCAAAATCCTAAGCAGAAAGATGAAAGGAGCAGGGAATATTTAGACTTGAGAAAAATCAACTAAGGGGAGGATACTATTTTTCAAATACCTGAAAAGATGTCACATAGAAGACCTCTCTCGATCCAAAGTACATGTCATGAATTTGCAGACTTTGGTTATGAGAAAGCAGGTTGTGATGGAACTTTAGAAAAACTTCCTAACAGTAAAAGCAGGACAGCAATGAAATCAATTACCCAGAACAGTCATGAGCTCCCATTCATTGGTGGTGTTCAGACTGGAACACCACACAACAAACACAACACAACAAACACATCTGTCTGCAGTACTGGAATATGAGTTCTTCTGATTGAGACAAGTGGCTCCTTTCAATTCTCGGATTCTGTCTCAAACTTATAGACATGATTTGGCAGCAACTTTCTAATATTGAAAACTGAGGTCTTTCCCAGCTTAACTGGGTATGCAAGGAATAAATACTTCATGCTGCAAGAAAGATGTTCAATTGTTTTAAAATTTTCTGAACTGAGAATGGGGATGACTTACATTTGGGAGTAATTCTTACCTTTAAATAAATACATGGTGGCTTACACCACCATGAGAAAGGAACAAAATCAAAACTTCTAGGTATACTATGGCTGAAATGTTTGATGTAATGTTTAAGGCACTTAGGCCTTAGCTAGATGACCTTGGGTGAGTCCTAGGAAATAGGCAACGGCAAATCACTTCTGAAATCTTTCCAAGAAAACTGCAGGGACTTGCAGTTCCCAGAAGTCAACACTGATTACCTGGTCTTCATTTAGATCTTTGGTTTGAGCCTTACAATATACTTGATCAATCCAGAAGAAGCTCAATCACAGAAACCAATGAACAATGTAGGTATTATAGAGCAATAAACCCTTCTAAACTCAGATTGTGATGGAGATATGAGTAAAACAAGAAGCAATGGATGGAAACTAATCAAGAAGAGACCCAACCTAAAACTACAGAGAAATTTCCTGAGAGTTAGAACAATTAATCAGTGGAACAACTTGCCCCCAGAAGTTATGGGTGTTTCAAACGTGGAGATTTTTAAGAAGAGATTGGACAACCATTTGTCTAAAATAGTATTGGGTTTCCTGCTTGAGCAGCGGGTTGGACTAGAAGACCTCCAAGGTCCCTTCCAACTCGGGTATTCTGATATTCTGTTAAACATTAACTTACCTAAAATTTTCAGGTAATAAGGAATGGGAAATTTAAATTTGATGTTATAGCTCTCATGTCTGTTTGATGTATCTGTAAATCTACATCTGAACATGTTCTTGAAATGTAAGTTGCTTACTGTTAGATACTAATGAAATACTTCCCATCCATGAACAACAGTTGGCATTCTTAACCTAATACTATATTTCACTGGTGTTGCTACTTTAAGTGAACTGATTCTTCTACATAAAAATATTTATTTTTCTATGGATAGAGACAGGAAAGAAATATGAAAAGAAACACACAGGCTTTTTCTGTAAAGAGAGACACTAAGGTTAGCCAAGTAAAATTTTAAACTTGCCAACAGCCTCCCCAAACCAGAATTTAGCAGTAAATCTTAATCTCCGCTGCTTAATTAGGCTGCTTGGCTTAGACTGGGCTGAAGTCTTTCAAATTCTCTCCATGGGCCAACTAAAAATCTTTATTACAAGCTAGAATTAAATTGCATTAAATAGTTGATTGCCCTGTCAGTTTGAGGGTGCAGATCCTCTCCTAACCATTACAGCAGGGGTCCCCAAACTTGGCAACTTTAAGACTTGTGGACTTCAATTCCCAGAATTCTCCAGCCAGCTGGCTGGAGAATTCTGGGAATTGAAGTCCACAAGTCTTAAAGTTGGCAAGTTTGAAGACCTCTGCATTACAGTAATTCTTTGCTGCTGTTTCCTTTCCAATAATTCAATGGGCTTATCTCTCACACCTTCTAAATGTTGGCCCTCAATTTTATAGTCTGAGAAGATCTGCAATCAATATTTTAAATCCAAAATTTTAAATCTAAATTTTATTTTATTTTTTTGGGATCATTGTAGCTTGAGTTTTCTACAGATTACCAAGCAGCTGAACGGGACAACCCCCACCCCCTGCACAAAATGAAGGGATATTCACACCAACACGTATAGAATTCAATCTTTTTTCATACCTTTCAATATGCCTGAAATTAATCCTAAAGTAACCAGCTACAAAACAGAATGAATTGCTCCCTGACTAACATATTCCTTTAAAATAATTGGGAACTTAATTAGTTATAATTTGTATATATGTTCAGTTAGATGGGCCAGTTCTTATTGCTATCAATCAAAAGCACTGTGTACTTACTCAGATTCCGTTAACAGGTTTTTTTTCCTAGTATTTAAAAAGAAGAATGAGCTGGTAAGAAAATACAAAAATCTTACTAATAGTAGAGAATAATATCTCTTACCTCTTATAAAATTGTACAAAATTCAAGAGTGAAGGCCTAACAATACTGTCTGAAGCCATTCTTAATTTGATAGATTGGAAGGGACCTTGTAGGTCATCTAGTCCAACCCCCCGCTCAAGCAGGAGTCCCTACACCATTTCAGACAAATGGCAGTCCAATCTCCTCTTGAAAGTCTCAAGTGTTGGAGCTCTCACAACCTCCGAAGGCAAGCTGTTCCACTGGTTGATCGCTCTCACTGTCAGAAAGTTTCTCCTTATCTCCAGGTTGAATCTCTCCTTGGTCAGTTTCCATCCAGTATTCCTTGTTTGGCCTTCTGGTGCCTTGGAAAACATCCTGACCCCCTCTTCTCTGTGGTAGCCCCTCTAGTATTGGAACACTTCTCTCATGTCTCCACTGGTTCTTCTCTTCGCTAGCCTCGCCATGCCCAGTTCTTGCAACCGCTCTTCGTATGTTATAGTTTCCAGACCCCTAATCATCCTGGTTGCTCTCCTCTGCACTTTCTCTGCACTCTGCACTTTAATTTAAATTAAACTTCTCTGGTATAATGCTATCCATATCTTGGAAATTTCAACTCTCAAAAATTTCAAGTCAGCGTTATTGGACACTATTGTTGAGATGTGTAACTAGGCAAAGTTGGCCTGGATCCAAACCAATACCTACAGCTAAACCTTGAGAAGAATTGTAGAACTGTCCAGCAACAGAAGAGTATTTAATCTTTAACAATAATATTCACTTTGAAATATATTGTGACATTACAGGTGGTCCTTGACTTATGACCACAACTGAGCCCAAAATTTCTCTTGCTAAGTGAGACATTTGTTAGATGAATTTTGTCTCATTTTACAACATTTCTTGCCACAGTTGTTAAGTGAATCACTGCAGTTATTAAGTTAATAACATGGTTGTTAAGTGAATCTGGCTTTTCCATTGATTTTACTTGTCTGAAGTTTGCAAATGGTGATCACATGACCCTGGGATACTGCCATTGTCACAAATATGAACCAGTTTGCAAACATCCAAATTTTAATCACGTGACTATGGGGATGCTGCAATGGTCATAAGTATGAAAAACAGTCATGTCACTTTTTTCAGTACTGTTGTAACTTTGAACAATCACTAAATGAACTGTTGTAAGTTGAGGACTAGCTGTATTCAATTAAGTTGGTCAGATTAATTGTTTTATGTTTTTTAATTGTTTTAACAATGTGCTGGACTTTGTAAACCAACCAGAATGTGTTGGAATGAGGGGGGGGGACACACGACCATTTCAAATTTAATGAAATAAATTAATAAATACCTAGGACTAATTAGCCACTAAGTCATAAAAACTACAGATGGCCTACAATATGCCTACCGTTATTGAAGGATAAAGGCATTAAGTGTAGAATAGAATAGAATAGAATAGAATAGAATAGAATAGAATAGAATAGAATAGAATAGAATAGAATAGAATAGAATAGAATAGAATAGAATAGAATAGAATAGAATAGACTTCAGACAAATGGTTATCTAATCTCTTCTTAAAAACTTCCAGTGTTGGAGCATTCACAACTTCTGGAGGCAAGTTGTTCCACTGATTAATTGTTCTAACTGTCAGGAAATTTCTCCTTAGTTCTAAGTTGCTTCTCTCCTTGATTAGTTTCCACCCATTGCTTCTTGTCCTGCCCTCAGGTGCTTTGGAGAATAGTTTGACTCCCTCTTCTTTGTGGCAACCCCTGAGATATCGGAACACTGCTATCATGTCACCACTAGTCCTTCTTTTAATCAACCTAGACATACCAAATTCCAGCAACCGATCTTTATATGTTTCAGTATATGTTTCATCCTCGAGTCCCCTAATCATCTTTTTGCTCTTCTCTGCACTCTTTCTAGAGTCTCAATGTCTTTTTTACATCGTATCGACCAAAACTGGATGCAGTATTCCAAGTGTGGCCTTACCAAGGCATTATAAAGTGGTATTAACACTTCACGTGATCTTGATTCTATCCCTCTGTATATGCAGCCTAGAACTGTGTTGGCTTTTTTGGCAGCTGCTGCACACTGCTGGCTCATATTTAAATGGTTGTCCACTAGGACTCCAAGATCCCTGTCACAGTCACCACTATTGAGCAAGGTACCACATATACTGTACCTGTGCATTTTGTTTTTCTTGCCTAAATGTAGAACCTTACTTTTTTCACCATTGAATTTCATTTTGTTAGATAGCACCCAATGTTCAAGTCTGTCAAGATCCTTCTGTATCTTAAGCCTATCTTCCAGAGTGTTGGCTATTCCTGCTAGCTTGATGGAAGAGTAATAAAAAAAAAAAAGTTCCGTAGCATTATTTTTATGCCTTTTCCTAAAAGGCATAAGCTTAACTGTGTGAAATGCTTTGAAAAATTGAACAACTGCAGATGCAAGAAATACTATTGTTTTCTTTGTCACTTATTTCCTTTCATGTCTATGGACCCGTCTAATTTAAGTTCCCCTTTCCAACCAAACAGAGCTCCTCTCCATTCACGGTGATTCCAAGCAATAAGAAAAGTCCCCTAAAGTGGTTCGCTGTTCGAAATATTCAAAACTTGGTCATCAATAGGCATAGACAGGTAGTTTGGCCTGCAAATTCTGTGAGTTCCCCAACCTACAATAGCACCCAAAACATCTGAAGGAAACACAGATTGTTAATTGCTGTCTAGACAGTTTATTGCAGCAATAAGATCAAAACACAGAATTGTGAGGTTTGGGGGTATGAATCATGCAGACTAAACAATGGTTTTACTGCATTTACAGAGAAGCTGATTTATAATGCTCTTGGTTCAGCAATAAAATCTTTCTATAGGTTATACCAAATAAATTTCGCCTCCTTCACATCCTCTTGTTATAATTCTGTCACCCTGATTTTTAAAGTATGCTTTCACAAACATCTGTGTGGAAGTCTTATCTAAGATTACCTTTCATACCATATTAAATATATAGTCTATCCATCTAATCTTGTTCAAGAAAGCTACTTGTGTTCCTTTTTTGTGACTGTAGCCCTCCTGTGCTTTAATTGGTTTTATTATGTCAGTACTGCTAACTTAGCACGCTCATGTGAGATTCATTTTTGATTTTTTTTTATCTAGGGTAGCAACCTAGAGGTTGGACTGGGAAACTGAATGCTCAGGGTTCAAATCTCTGCAATTTTTTTTCTGCAAAGCAATAGAGACCATAAACCACATTTGCGATTACAGTCCTAGAGGTGGAAGCATGACGATAGTGGTAGAAATTATGGGGAAGGTTATAAAATTTAGATGCTGTTATCTCCAGATTTCTTATTATCATCATTCTGTGCTATTTATTAATTGTACTTCACAGTTTTGCCTTTTTAGTGTTCTCTGAAACTTTTCCTGTTCAGATTGATAATCAAGCTCAGAGAAGGAATATAATAGAAATATAATAAAAATAGTATTTACAACATTTTCTATAATAATGTACATATTATTCTTAGGTTTGCAGCTTTCACAAACTACTTCATGCAATAAAAACTACATTGAATCACAAAAATATACATTACAAAGCAAATTAATGCAATGAATTGTAGCAGTACTCCATTAACTTATTAAAAATACAGCCCATTTAAAATAAAAAGTTTGCAGAATGACAGAGAGAAACTAAAGGCAATAGCTGAATTCACATACAAAACTGCTAGGATTTTCTTGATTTAAAAGCTATGATGCCTGGTTGTCATGTCACTTTCATACCATATACCATAATTTTGCAGACTACAATGGCTGGATATCAAAATATATTAACTATATCATTTCTTGGAAGAAGGTTATGTTTCAAAGATGTTAATGTGATCTTACATTATATTCCAACAATCGGGAACTTATGAAAAGCTTTGTATATACCCTATTTGGGCAATTGCAAAAAAGATGATTTTGTATTCTCAGAAGATTTATGGGTAACAGATTTTTGGTTTAATGATATGTGTCAGCTCTCAACCTTCACAATAGCCTTCTATCAAAGGAGAGGCAACATCGAACAATACGATTCCTTTTTATATATAATGTTTATTAAACATTTTCACAGAAATAAAAGATAAACATGAAATAATGTAGGAATTCAGAAAAAGAAAAAAGATGCATAAACAGGCAACTTCTGTTCTTTACAGCAAATTTATTATGTCTCCTCCCTCTTTAAAGTTATATCATAATTCTCTTCTTTCCATGTTGAACCTTTTTTAATCAGCAAATCGATAAATCACCAGTTCCCTTTTTTGCCATTTTCAGCAAAAGGTTCATAAGAGGTTGTCAAACAATGATTTAGAATAGAATAGAATAACAGAGTTGGAAGAGACCATGGAGGTCTTCTAGTCCAACCCACTGCTTAGGCAGGAAAGCCTACACCACTTCAGACAAATGGTTATCCAACATCTTCTTTAAAACTTCCAGTGTTGGAGCATTCACAACTTCTGGAGGCAAGCTGTTCCACTGATTAATTGTTCTGTCAGGAAATTTCTCCTTAGTTCTAAGTTGCTTCTCTCCTTGATTAGTTTCCACCCATTGCTTCTTGTTCTACCCTCAGGTGCTTTGGAGAATAGCTTGACTC
>QLTV01002845.1:4278189-4296259 GCA_003457575.1 Thermophis baileyi | reverse complement strand
TGAAATTAGCTCTCTTAAAGTCCAAGACTCTAGTTTAACTTTGTTCTACTGCTTGTGTTTGCATAATGTTGAATTCCAATATTGCATGATCACTTGCCCCCAAGGTTCCTGTAGCTTCAACACCTTCTATCATTTCATCTCTGTTAGTGAGAATTAAGTCCAATATGGCTGATCCCCTTGTTCCCTTCTCTACTTTTTGGGTAACAAAGTTGTCTGCTAGGTTTGTTAGGAACCTGTTGGATCTTCCACTTGGTGCAGAGTTTGTCTCCCAGTTGATGTCAGGGTAGTTAAAATCCCCCATTACTATTGTGATGTGCTTCCTACATACCTTAGTTAGCTGACTAGCAAAAATTTCATCTACTTCCTCTGTTTCACAGGATCCACACCAAATTCCCTATTTAAAAATGAATATAATATATTATTATTATTATGAAGGTTTACTATCATTTATTTAATTATTTGTTTGCATCCCACTTTTATTATTTTTACAAACAACCTACAGCAGTAAACATATCCAACATGGCTTCTTCCTCCTATTGTCATACAACAACAACCCTGTGAGGTGGGTTGGGCTGAGAGGGAGTGATTGGACCAAAGTCATCCAGTTGGCTTTCATGGCTAAGGCGGGACTTGAACTTACGGTCCCCTACTTTCTAGCCTGGTGCCTTAACCACTAGACCAGGCTGCTCGCTCTTGGGTAAAAAGAGAAAAACCTGCCCATGAAGTTAGGAAGTTAAATCTTTATTATTAAGGAAATCAGATCAAATTGCAGACAGAATCCTCAACTTTCACAGTAGAAATTATCCTATTGATTTTCATTCTTCTTAGAATGAAAATTTAACAACTTAGAACTACGTCGCCTTAGAACAGATCTAAATGTAGTTCATAAAATAATCTGCCACAATGTCCTACCTGTCAATGACTACTTCAGCTTCAACCACAACAATACGTGAGCACACAATAGATACAAACTTAATGTAAACCGCTCCAAACTCGACTGCAGAAAATACGACTTTAGCAACAGAGTGATCAATGCCTGGAATTCACTACCTGACTCTGTGGTTTCTTCCCCAAACCCAAAAAACTTTAACCTTAGACTGTCTACTGTCGACCTCACCCCATTCCTAAGAGGTCTGTAAGGGGCGTGCATAAGCGCACCAGCGTGCCTACCGTCCCTGTCCTACTGTCCTATTGTCCTCATCTATCTGTATTCACTTTGATTATGTTTATGTTTATACCTATACCTGCTATCTTGTACATGTTTGACAAACAAATAAATAAATAAAATAAATAAATATATATCTTACAGCCTTTCTTCTGTTATTGCTGGCCATCCCAATAAATGGTGTGACCTACAATAAAGCAGGATTTCAGCTTAACATTCTTTCAGATTCAGACTCGTGTTAACACATGGATCGATTGCCTACTTTTCTCACTCAACAATGCAGTCAAATTAATTTCATCCATTTGGTCAGAAACTATGGTAAGCTACCTATCTAGGAAACATGTTCTGATAAACTGTCCTTACAACCAAAAGGCCTTTGCAATGTCTCTGTTTGGATCACAGAAAGAGCTGCTCATAGCTCTCTTTCTCCTTAAGGAGAAAGCATTTCTCCACCCACCTCAAAAAACATCAGTGGAAAAAATCATGTAGCTGATGAAAACAAGATTGAAGAATCCCTTTGAATCTTAAGCAGGAGTATTAGTCCTCCAGATCAGAAAAGTGAAGTGTTTTGCCTTTCTATTAAATCCAACCTAAGTGTTCTCACCTGAATTATGAACATAGAAATGTGTTTATTTGTAGAAATTTGTACTTGCACTGGCTGTTTCGTTGTTTTTTCCTTGAAGACATTTCGCTTCTCCTCCAAGAAGCTTCTTTAGTTCTGATGAGAAGCAAAATGTGTTCAAAGAAAAAACAAAGAAAATCTAGTTGCCTTTTGAAAAAGCACCTTTGAGACAACCATGACCTGGATGATTGAGAATCTCCATAGATACTTGCAATGGGTATTTTAATGATATGGATCAGATAAATTTCTTCCCCATATGATCCTTCCAGAAAACAACAATGACTAAAATTGCATTCCCTAATCCCATTTCTTAAGAAATAGGCCATATAGAAAATGTATAGGACTGCATAATAAATGTGAAAACTACAAAGCCACTTCCTCCTTTACATTGTTTTTGTGTTTATTGGTGTTACTTCCTGAGGTAAAAAATGCACGAAGACAAACTGTACAAATCATTTCTCTGCTTATTTGTTAAGGAAATATGCTGTCCTTTCTTATTCAACTCTTAGGATCTCATTACAAGATTAAAATACCTAAGTAAAATAACACATAATGTATAATTTCATACATGATTCTAAATAGAAAGCATGCATATCCTGAGGCAAAAAAGCCAGTTAGGGTTCTGCATATTTTTACATTAAGGATGACTGCCACTGAAATGCTTTTGATTACTTCAGAAGCTTCAGTGTAAAATCTAATACAGAACAAAGTTCTCAGAAGATCTTTGGGTAATAAATATAATCTATAAATATAGAGAATGTTCTGGATACAAAATCAATCTTTGGAAAACAAAAATAATCACAAGATTTTTAAAGGAAGAAAAAAAATAATGTTCTGGGGGGGAAGAATCTTGTTGTCAGATAGCCCACTCAGCGAAATATCTTGCTTTGCATTTATAAAATCTATTAGAGATCACAAAGTTCTCAGAAGATTTCTGAGTGATCCTTCAGATTGGAACAAATTTTGTAAAAAGATTCCAGGAATGTCTCTCTCGGTCCCCAGTCCCTTTGTTCTATATTTTTCCGTGGAACCAACCAATTCTTTTTTAATCTTGCTTACTGGAGTTTGTTATCAAGACAGAGAGAAGCATCAAAGCCACAAGCCTCTAGAGATTTTCTGCAAGACTCTAAGGCCATAAATACACATTAAATCAAAATACAGTCTTGTGAAGTGCTGGAGAACTGTATTAAGAACTTCATCAGCTAAGGAAGCCCCAGATAATCAGGGAAAAATAATCCTGAGGAAGGAGCGGTGAAGGAGAGGAGTGGGGGTTAGTAGTAAGATGGGCACAAGCACTATTCCTGTTTACTCTTAATGGAAATTGACTCTGCTCCTTAGGTGGGAAAGGTCTGGCTTGCTTTAATTGGAGATGCCACAGGAGTGTTATTTGATCAAGAATGCTTTCCACAGCTGTTGTTTCTTTCTCTCTACTTCGGTCAACATTCTCACAGCAATAATTAATTTAGCACCTAGCCACAGACACAAAACACACAGTCCAGCATTGGAGATATCTATTGGGTGCAGAGTTTCTTAGTTTTTTTCCTTAAAAGCATTTCCCAATGCTATTTCTAATGCCAATCCTGTGTATGAAAACTATAGCTCCAAACTGGTATCAGAATTTCCCAGTACATCCCAATGCTGCCTGGTTAAGGAAGGTGCACTAACCCCAGTTATAAATGCTACAACTACCTTGTTTATTAATATATTTATACCCTGCAGAGTTTATTAATATATTTATACTCTGATTTTTCTTGGGACCCAGTTTGGGTGGCAGCATCTAAATGATACTGACAAATGTCAAAAGAAAACTAAGCCTAGGAATATCCAAATGTTTTCAGAAGGCAGCAGGGGAAAACTGTTTCCAGGATTTCAATCCTGTAGTAGCCTTGGCCTAAGAAGTAGTGCCTTGTGTGAATGCAACCTGAATAGGTTCATGCCCTTACTAGAGCGAAGATCTACTGTATTTTAAAGTGATGCATTTTACAGGTAGTCCTTGGGTTACGACCACAATTGAGCTCAAAATTTATGTTGCTAAGTGAAACATTTATTAAGTGAGTTTGTCCCATTTTACGATTTTTCTTGCCACAGTTGTTAAGTGAATCATTGCATTTGTTAAGTTAATAACATGGTTGTTAAGTGAATCTGGCTTCCTCATTGACTTTACTTGTCAAAAGCTGATCACATGACCCCAGGAGGACACTGCAACCGTCATAAATATGAACCGGTTGCCAAGCATCTGAATTTTGATCAGGGGATGCTGCAGTGGTTTTAAGTGTGAAAAATGGTCATGTCATTTTTTTCAGTGCTGTTGTAACTTTGAACAGTCACCAAATGAACTTTGTAAGTCGAGGACTACCTGTACTCGGGGACATGTATAATCTAGTAATAATTAATATAATATTTTATACTTTAACAATAATGAAAGGTTGAGGCATAGGCACCTGCATGATCCATCATTTATCAAAATAACAAAAGCAGCATTGCATCATCATAATGCAAACTCTTCTCCTTCTGTGTACATGTAGAGTATCACAATGCACTTAACAAAAGGAGCAGTGTTTGTGCTGTGTTAGCATGCCATTGCTTTCATCATGCACACATGCACACCCAAACACACATGAAGTAGATGTATCTGGAGGGGGGAGGGGTAATGGTTGCTTCAAAAGTTTTCCAGCTATAACTGACTGTCAATAAATTGCCTGCAATTCATACAATGAATTATAAACAGCAATGGTAAATGTAGAAAGTCTAGGAAAGGGCACCATGGAATATTAGTCCCTATGACCAACAAGCAGTAAGGAGCCGCTGAATGAACAGAGATAGATGATATAAATGATAGCTACATGAGATGGATGGATGGATGGATGGATGGATGGATGGATGGATGGATGGATGGATGGATGGATGGATGCATGCATGGATGCATGGATGCATGGATGCATGGATGCTTGGATGCTTGGATGGATAGGTAGATAGGTAGATAGAATGGACAGACAGATGGAAACGGGCAGGTAACATATTTATTCTTTCATCCTTCCCAGGTTAAAAAAAGAGTTTTTATCTTCGGTCTACTGAACTTTAGGCTCGGTTTCAACAACTGATCACAGGCAGCAGACATCTTTCCAAGTTAGAACTAGTTTTGTTTCTCTGTTTAATTACCATAGTGTACCTTACTCTGTCTCCAAAAGGTAGCAAGATTGGACATTTGTTATTCTTGCTTAAGAGTAAAGCAACTAACACAGTGGTGAAATCCAAATTTTTTTTACTACCGGTTCTGTGGGCGTGGCTTGGTGGGTGTGGTGTGGCTTGGTGAGCGTGGCTTGGTGGGCGTGGCAGGGGAAGCATACTGCAAAATCCCCATTCCCACCCCACTCTGGGGCCAGCCAGAGGTGGTATTTGCTGGTTCTCCAAACTACTCAGAATTTCCACTACCAGTTCTCCAGAACCTGTCAGAACCTGCTGGATTTCACCCCTGAACTAACACCTCACCATCTAAGAATGGAATGGAGCCAACTTTCAGCACAGTATCCCAAAAGTTCAGCTGCATCAAAAGAGAATCATTTATAGTTTGCATGTTTAGATATAATGCAACAGTACTTAGGGTGCTATTTCTGAAAACAAAATTCTGGATCCAGTGCTGGATGAACCTAAGATGCTTTTGAGCCGGCCATGATTCTCACTGACCTCATAAATGCCATGCCATTTTCTTAGCACTGTATATACCTGTGGTTTTCTTTTTTTTAAGTTAATTTTTAATTAAACAAGTTTTTTACAGAATAAAAATACAAATTTCTATTGTATACAAGGAAAAAGAAAAGTTATAAACAAATAGGAAAGAAAAGGAAGGAAAAGAGAAAAAGAGAAAGATATAACGGAACGACTTCTTTAGAGCAGTTAAAATGCATTTATATTTTATCCTCATAATGGCTCTCTTCTTCTTCTTATATTTTACCCTTTCTAATCATCAAACCCATAAAAAGCAAGTTCATTTTTTTCCATTCTCATTTTATGGAATGGAATATTCTCATTTATTTTTCCATTCTTTTTTATGTCCATAAAAAACTTCCAGTCACCAACAAATTTAGTTATTGCCTTTTCTCTAATCAAATAAGTCAGTTTTGCCATCTCATACAGCTGTGGTCTCTAATCAACTTAAAGGATGTATTTTTTTGCACTTTCCACTCTAGTTTACAGCCCTGGGATTTCTAGTTTGCCCACCCAAGTACTAACCAGATCTAACTTCTCTTAGCTTTTTCAGGTCAGCTAGGTGCTACTGCGTAGTTGAACATCTGTATATCTTGGAAACACTGAAGTAGAAGCAATAGCCAAAGAAGCAGTGGCTATTACTCTAAGTCATTTCTGTGACCGATTTTTGGTCTTCAGGCAAACAACATCTGGATTGGACCAGTTTTTCTCCTCACCTTGCCTGACCACCTGCCTTCCTCCCCAGCAGTGAGAACAATTCTTCTTTTAAACAGAACTGTTCCTGCCGAAGGACCACACTGGCTCTCAGTTGCTAGCAGGGCTATATTTATGCAAACAAAATAGTAATTTCTACAAGCAGAAAGGCCAGATCATTTAGTCTCCTATTACAAGCCATTCTTGTGTTTATACCATCCTGTTTAGCTTACGCCTAATGCACCTCCTTGGTCACGCGCCCCCTGTACATCCCAAGAAATGTTTATGAAAATTCTGTATAAGCAAAATATTTTACTTTGCCTGGGGAAAAGTTCAGATACAGAACAGTTGCTTCCCAATAAAGAAGCGGAACCCGCTCCGTGCATCTCTTAAAAGGAAAACATACATACACAATTCAGCCCACCCACAGGTCTACAGCTTCCCTTTTTTATTTTATTTTTACAGCATGTCAATTCACAGAAATTTCTCTTTGTTTTTTTTTATTATTATTATTTTTCAATTGACAAATATTCCTTAGAATATAATTTTATGTTATTTTATTTTTCAATTGACAAATATTCTCCCAAATATCCCAATCTTAACAAGACAAATAAAACCAGTTTGATATTGATATGGTGTTTCTTAGAACAATTCTTGGCCATGACTTAAATAGATCTACTCTAAAATACATGATTGTTAACAGGCGTGAAACATCTAAATGCTTAGTAACTACTGTCCCAGGGCATCTACAGAAGGGGTGAAAAAAAGGCATGATGACAGTTGTTCCTGTGCAATTGAAGCTCTACACCTTTTTCGTAAACCATTTCATACGTACATAACAAAAATGGGATTGTGACCCATATTGTGACCCATATTGTGACCATATTCAGGTGCCATGCTAGCAGAGGTGGTATTCAGCAGGTTCTGACTAGTTCTGGAGAACCGGTAGCAGAAATTTTGAGTAGTTCGGAGAACCGGTAAATACCACCTCTGACTGGCCCCGCCAGTTCTGGAGAACCGGTAGCGGAAATTTTGAGTAGTTCGGAGAACCGGTAACTACCACCTCTGACTGGCCCCGCCCCCATCTATTCTCTGCCTCCCGAGTCCCAGCTGATCGGGAGGAAATGGGGATTTTGCAGTATCCTTCCCCTGCCACCCCCACCAAGCCACGCCCACCAAGTCAGGCCCACAGAACCGGTAGTAAAAAAATTTGAATCCCACCACTGCGTGCTAGCTGCATCTGTTCCTGGAACAAAGGTGATCAGCTACACTTATGCCCTCATCATTTCATGGATATTGTATATCCTTATACTCATAGACAAGTATAAAACACTTGACGTGAAAAGTATGTAAACCATCCACATACTACATATACTGTACAGGTAGTCCTTGACTTACAACTGTTTGTTTAGTGATCGTTCCAAGTTACAATGGCACTGGAAAAAAGTGACTTATGGTTGTTTTTTACACTTACGACCATTGCAACATGGTCATGTGATCAACAATCAGATGCTTGGCAACTGGCTCATATTTATGACGGTTGCAGTGTCCCAGGGTCATGTGATCACCTTCTGACAAGCAAAGTCAATGGGGAAGCCAGATTCACTGAACAGCCCTGTTACTAACTTAACAGCTGCAGTGATTCACGTAACAGCTACGACAAGAGAGATTATAAAATGGGGGCAAAAACTCACTTAACAACTGTCTCACTTAGCAACGTAAATTTTGGACTCAGTTCTGGTCATTAAGTCAAGGACTACCTATAATACAAAATGTACTAATAAAGACAAGCCATGATTGTCATGTAACACCAATGCTGCAAGAGTTCTATTAGTTGATAGTTTGTTTTGGGCTAAAAGTCATGTTGTTGGCCATTATGAAAGGCTTGAGGCTTGCTTAGTTGCAAGACCACTTGACTCCTTCCTTGCCTAAGAGATGCTTGCTGAGAGTTGCAAGTGTAGCAGGAGGAACTCAGAAGCAAGCTTTTTCTGCAATCCTCTATGGAATTCCCCCACATTAAAAATATAAGATTATCCTTCTTACTAGGACTATTAAGACATTTGTAAAATCACTAGGGGACTGAGGCACAAGCAGTAGGAAAGTCCTGTGATGGATGACTACATTCTGATGATTTACGGTATTTTGTGGGCTGGATGATTATGGTTCATTTTTATATCTAGAAGTTATGGATACAGTTGCTTCCGATTTAATTTGCTGATACTGCCTTTATATTATTGCTGTGAGCCACTTAGAATTAGCTGACTGAACTGGCATAGAACGTTTGAAAGGAATGAACAAATAAATGATCTAATGTCTTTGGGATATCCTAGGAGCTGATTCTCTGATTTCCCCAATGCACTTGGAGGCAGTGGGGTAGGAAAGGCTAATTTAGCCGCCCAGAGTCCCTTGGGAGTTGGGCAGCATACAAATTTAATAAATAAAATAAATAAATAAAATAAATTTAGTATTGTTTCATTGCCCTAACTAGATATTTTGCCCAACCTTAAAGGGTCTGTTCCTGCCTGAGCAGCTAGTTTAATTTCTCTACTCAGTTCTGATTATCTTTCAAATGGAGGTCATCAGGAAGAGCTCCAAATCAGAATTTTGATGAGACCAGCATAATCTACTATCTCGCTGAGATCACGGTATAAGCTATAGCCTTCCCGGACACTAGTTAAGAACTGCTGTTTTTCTGCCTCCTTTCAAGAAAACCATATTCTTTGACATCCTTTTAAAACTCATAACTGCAATAAATCAAAAGCAATTTGGCAAAGTATTGGGATGGCAAGAGGCCTGATTGGATCTGCCCACTTAGTTAAACTCAGTCTTGCTGAGACATCTTTCTGTTTATAAAATAGCTGTCACTTTATTGGGATTAATATATCATACTGACATACCATTCTCTTTGGGTGTCACAATAAAAATACATTTTAATGACAGGCTCACCTGTTAACTTTCCTATTTGCATTCTTCCCATCTAAGATTTTTGGGGTGGGTTTGTGTTTTAGCTTTTTTCATTCCCCCCCCCCCCCGGATTTTTTAAGACCCTTCTTGCAAAGTAAACTTGTATATGCTCGCTGCAGTCTTGTTAAAGTTAGCTATGACTGAATCTTCAGTTTTATGCACATTCATTTGGAAGTGTATAAAGGGAAACTGGCTTCTGAGTAGACATGCACCAAAGAATATTAGGAATCAATCATTGCTTTCTCCAGCCAATATTCAAGCAAAGGATTCCTTGCTAAACTAAGCTGCCAGAGGTCTTGCAATAATAACATTTCTTTTATATACATGTTTTTCGGTACGTGTATTTTTTCCAGCTCTTTGCAAAAACAAACCACAATCCTGAAGAGTCGCTACTAGGGAAAGCTACACAATACCAAAAGCGCCATTCGTTCTGTTTCTATTCTATTTAGAAGACATTGTGAGCTGTGAAGCTAAAAGGATAGTATGTTGCCATTTTTTTCAACCAGATACTGCTTTTCACAATAGTTTTTGGCAAAGTTGTTTGTTGTTACAGAAATAAAAGTGAAAAAATGCAGTCAAAATTGATCCTGATTGTTTTGATGGCAAATGCTTGCAAGTTTTCCCAGCAAATGCTTGAAAGTTTTCCCAGCAGGTGGTAAAATTAGCAAATAAAATTGGTTCCTCTTTGCTAGAAGAACCACTTGGCTGCAAAATATCAAGCAGAAAGTTGGATATATTTTTTTTCTTTGAAAATGATTGCCTTGAAAGGGAAGGTTTCCGGATGCATGTTCTAAATAGAAATTTGGAGTGTTAGGAAGTAATGGTTGCCTTGAGTTCATCCACCTAGAGATGGGAAGAGATTAGTTTCCCCATCAGTAAGGAAACTGGAATAAACTGTTTCCATTTCAAATATATCTCAACAGAACCAAAACTGAATTGGTTAGGGCTTGTACATTATGAAAAGCTTAGAACCAAACTGCAGATTAAATTAAATTAAAAACGCTTTAGGTGGTTAGCGTTAAATTAAAACGCTTTAGGTGGTTTTTCATACAGATCAACTACATCAAGGCCACAGATTTTAAGAACAATGGGGGCCTAACCTAAAGCACTGTAAATATTACGTTTTTCAATGAGTGTGCAAAGTGGCAGAATTAGACTAACTGCACGACCACATACTGCACGAGTCAAAAAGAGGGCTGTGAAAATATTTACAGACCCCTCACATCCTGGACACAAACTGTTTCAACTCCTACCCTCAAAATGACGCTATAGAGCACTGCACACCAGAACAACTAGACACAAGAACAGTTTTTTCCCGAACGCCATCACTCTGCTAAACAAATAATTCCCTCAACACTGTCAAACTATTTACTAAGTCTGCACTACTATTAATCTTCTCATCGTTCCCATCACCCATCTCCTCCCACAAATGACTGTATGACTGTAACTTTGTTGCTTATATCCTTACAATTTATATTGACTGGTTCCTACTATGATTTGATTGCTTATTTGTACCCGGACTATCATTAAGTGTTGTACCTTATGATTCTTGACGAACGTATCTTTTCTTTTATGTACACTGAGAGCATATGCACCAAGACAAATTCCTTGTGTGTCAAATCACACTTGGCCAATAAAAAATTCTATTCTATTCTATTCTATTCTATTCCAAGGTAGTAAGGAACAGCTGAATCTTGGATCATGTGTTTGCCATACAATCAACTGGTCTGCAGAATCAAACTTTTTCATTCAGGGTAATGCTCATTTTTCTCAATTTCTTGAAAATAAGTGAGATCAGCTAAGTTTTTGGCATGTTTCAACCCTTCCCATTGTTCCATGCATACGTTGAATATACAGAAGGCATAACTTGAAGATTCATAAAATGCTTTGTTCAATAAGTTCTGCCAGAGAAACTATGAAATGTTAAATATTTTTTTAAAAATGAAAATGGAAAGACAGTAAAATTACTGCAAATGGAAATTCTGATGGTCATAAATCAACCTGTATAAACAATGAATTCCATATAGGGCTCAGTTCTTTAAATGAAGCATTTTATATTATCTTTGCATAGTACTAAATGCCCAGAAATACTAATAAATGAAGAGCAACGCACAGGTTTTAAGGCAACCCACTGATTGTTATAAGCAGCTCAACTGGTATTAAGAGTCACTGTTCACAAAAATTCCAATGCATCAAACTGAACTTTCAGCATTACTTCATAAATAAAATACTCACTGGTGGAGCCAGTCTTGCAAAATCATCATCCTGACATTTGCATAGAGCTTTCAGTCAAAGGGGTCACTTACATACTGAGCCCTGCACTTGTGAGGGCAACTAGGGGTGATTGTTCCCAATGAAATCACAGATGGCTTGGTCATCCTTCCTACTTCCTAGCATGACTTCACAAGCAACTTACAGATAATATAGTTCCTATGCTACACAGTGATAGCTGTGCTTATCTCAAAGAAAAATAGCCTAGAAAAGTCTACGCATATTTGAATTCTTTATGACTTCTTATCAAGGAAGGAGAAGGCAGAAAAAGGGTAGGAAATCCCAAAATCAAACCAGGGGTGAAATTCAAAATTTTTCCCTACCGGTTCTGTGGGCGTGGCTTGGTGGGCGTGGCAGGGGAAGGATACTGCAAAATCACCACTCCTGGAGAAGGATATTGCAAAATCTCCATTCCCACCCCACTCTGGGGCCAGCCAGAGGTGGTATTTGCCGGTTCTCTGAACTACTCAAAATTTCCGCTACCGGTTCTCCAGAACCTGTCAGAACCTGCTGAATTTCACCCCTGATTCAAACCCAGCGTTTCAACCACCAGAACACATTAATCCAGACATGGGATTCTGGGGTGATTCTCATCCTGAAGATATTTTGAGGCAGAGAACACAAACTTCTCTTGGTTGCTCCTCTTGTTGGATAAGAATCCAAACAAATCCCTCCAGGTTGCCCCATTTTACACCTCTACAGCAGGGGTGGGTTCTGCTTTTCTTCGGTGCTGGTTCGCTCAGTGACGTGCTGCGCGGGCGCGCATGTGCTTTGCGCATGCGCAGTGCTTAAAAAAAGATGGTGCCACCGTAAGAACCGGTTCAGGGGCATGGCAGGCCTGGGTCGCTGCCAGTTCTAGCAACCCAGGCCGTCAAGTTACTACCGGTTCTATAGAACCGGTCCTAACTGGGAGGAACCCACCTCTGCTCTACAGTACATGTTCTGCTCTATACTTGTAGTTAAAGATTTGGATTCTCATTTACTTACTTGTGTTTGATGCTATTTTGTTCTACCATTATTGTATTTTTATCCCAGTACTCTTGTATTCTTTACTTCTTTCGTATTCCTTGTTGTGTATCTTATATTTATACTTATTATTTGTAAATTGAATATATGCATACTTATATTCAGTTTTTAGGTTTTATATTGCTGCTTTCGGGCCTTATGGCTGTAATAAGTTATTTTGAAGATTTGGGACTGGGACTGGGATATTATTATCATCATCATCATCATCATCATCATCATCATCATCATCATCATCATCATCATCATCATCATCATCTCTTTTATTCATTAAACATGAAACTCAGTCAACTGAACATTTAAAAATGTATCACAAATATTATTGACTGGCACTGATGGTTGATACGTGTTGCTGCCAGCGTCCTAGGTATCAACCAAGTACCTTCTTAAAATGTATGATGTTCCGAGTAGTGCAGTTTTTTGCAGTTCCGCTGGTGTTATTGCAGGAAGCTGCAATTTCTTGATATATTTTGTAAAATTCTTGGACATGGTGCTAAGTGCCCCAATGACAATGGGTATCACTGTTACATGTTTCATCCATAATCGCGTAGTTTCGATCGCCAGGTCGCGATATTTCGTGATTTTTTTCTAGTTCTTTTTCTTCGACTCTGGCATCTCCTGGTACAGCGATATCAATAAATTGTACGCTTCGGTTTTCGATGACTGTGATATCTGGCGTGTTGTGTTCCAAATGACGATCCATCTGTATTTGAAAGTTCCACAAGATCTTCACCTTCTCATTTTCGACAACTTTATTTATTATTAAATATTATTATACCTGCATTTTCTGACTTTGCAAAAAACCACCTTATTGTTTATATACTCAGATGTTACCTTAACAGCTCTTAGGTCCTTGGTTAGGACTTGAACTGTTAAGTTTTTCTCAGTCCCGGATTGTGAATCAAATTGAAGATTAATAATAATACTAATAATACTAATACTAATAGAATATTCTGACTTTGCAAAAAACCACCTTACTCGGAACTGCTTTTTTCCTCTTTTTGTTGTTTCATGCATTTGCATTTCTTCCATACACAAAAAAATCTTGTTTCTCTTTCAAAATATGAATACATCAGGGTTTTTTTTTCTGCAGCAAATAATTTAGTTCTTCTTTTGTGATTGCAGAACAAAGCAGCCCTACAAAAATCAATATATAATTTCCAAAGCATAAAATAAGGAGGAATTGAGAAGGCTTGGTAAATATAAGAAATTGCAATTTATCCCCTCCTCTCATCAGTCTAAACCAGCGGTTCTCAACCTGTGGGTCGCAACCCCTTTGGGGGTCGAACGACCAATTCACAGGGGTCGCCGCGTGCATTAGCCCACCATCTTGGTGCCACCGTCACTGCAGGGGTGAAATGCTCCCGGTTCGGCCATGCCTGCAGGTCGCCGGATAGCCGGTAGCGACACAAGCGGGAGACTTCGCCCGGACGCCGCCATTTGGGTTCTTTTACCCTCTGCGCATGCGCAGAATGCTTTGCACATGCACAGGGGGGTCGCACCATTAGAAAGGTTGAGAACCACTGGTCTAAACTGTATCAAGTATTGTCCAGTTTTCTGGAGATGTCGAGCAACTTAGATATTGAACCTCTGGGTTACCACACTAGGTAAGAAACTTGCATAGGAAAATACTGTGACCAAAGGTGTGATCAGCAGCTCAATTAGGTAATTCTAGAATAGGATGGCACATCTACTGCCTGGTAATTCTCGGAAATAGTGTTCAAACATAGGATACCAGGTGAAGAAACTGATTTAGATTACAGACTTAATGGACTTTTGAGAACCCCTTCTGAAAACTGAACTGTCATTTGCATTATTTCTCTTCTCCTTTCATCTATTTTTTATTAAGAGTTTTGAAAAGAAGTTTAAAAACCAGCAAGAACTAACATAAAGAGAAGAAAGGAAAAAAGACAACATGTACAAAAAAGGAAGCAGAATTACATTTGGAGGTGCTTTAAGGATCCAGGTGAATCCTTAGCCTAACCAGCACCTGCAGATTAAAAACAAAAAACATAGGAAAGCATACAGAGCGTGACTTCTGGAATTCCTTCTGTGGAAAGTTAGCACCCACCCCTCTCCTAGAAGAATGAAATATTTTGAGAAATATTAAAAAGGCAGAATATTATATTTCCCTGGATGAGAAATGGAGAAACATGCTCTTGGAAAGAAGCCCCCACCTTAATAGCCCACAGTAGATGTCAGCACTTAAGAGATAAAGAGATAGATAGCTCTATTCATAGGCAAATTCCCTGCAGCAAGGTCTGAACAAAGGTAGGGTTAGCCCTCAGCTACAATAGGAATTGCCCAACAAACCCCTTCATTGCATCAGCCAAACTTCAACCAAGCTTAGCTCAGACAAACTCCTAGGATTTGTACATGGCCCCAGCCAACAGAATACATGTTCTTGCACAGGAACAGGAAGTTCAAGTGCAAAACCAAGAGAAGGTAAGTATAAATACCCCCCCCACACACACACACTCTCTCAACTCCATCTGGTCAGCTACCCAGAATCACATGTGCTTGGTGGTTCTGTTCATCATTAAACCATCTTTCCAATCAGCCTCCATGTTTCCAGTGACATTTTCCCAACTTGGAACTGAACCAGATGGATATTTCTTCCAACACTTCTGACCCTTTAATAATAGGTGTACTCTAAATCACATGGCCAGAAAGAGGAAGAGCTTAGAATGGCAGAGTCACCAGTATTCTGAGCCACTGCTGAACAGGTTGTCAACACCTTTGTCGGAATGCTAAAAATGGCACAATTATAGAAGCCCCACCCCTTTGGGGATGAGCCATTGCGTAGCACATAGAAATGGGGTATGGCTGGCTTCATTATGCAGTGATTCTGCTTTCCTGGGTCAAACCCCTTGCTTCCCACCTGCAGATATTGTGGCTTGGATTTTTTTTCCCCCAGGTACAGTATTTTTTCCTCTACAGCTCCCAGCTGGATCCATTTTCAACCTCAGTCTTTTTTGGCCAGCTTCAACCTCCTGACACCAAATTTGTTTCTGGTTTTGTAAAATAATTCTTCAAACCAAACCCCTTTATAAAATGTATTTCCAACTTTCCTTTGGGTTGGAAGAAGAGCCATGATCATCTTTTATAAATATCTTTTATAAAGTCTCAAGCTTTCCAAGGTATAGAAAAGGCGTGCTAAAATAATGGCACAGTGTTCTCCAACACTATTGATGAGTTAGATTACATGTCTCATCAATCCCCATCCAGGATGTTGATATGCATATTGGTGGTGGGGAGAGGATGATAAATGAAGCTCTTTTTAAGTAAGATTTCCTTCAAGTCAGCTTGTTTTTCCCCTATCATCTTCTAGGAAGTTGTTTTTTGTTTTAAACTTTTCAATTCAGCCTTTTCAACAGCTATATTTTAAAAGGGACATCTAAAGTAGAAATTGTTTTCTTTTCCCCTCTGCTTATTCCTGTGACACAAGAGGTGGGGGGGGAGCTTTCTTTGATTTCTCTGCACTGTCATCCCTGGACAGAGAGATTTAGCACAAATAAATAAATAAATCAGGAAGTCGGTCCAAGTTTTGAGAGCTCAAGTTACCTTTAGATGCAGGTAACATTAAGCTCCAAATGATAAACAAAGGGATGGGGGTGAGGGGTTAAAGGCATGCAGTTTCCCTGCTCATCTACAATTAATTAGAAGTCAAGCAAGAGCTAAATTCTGTGCATTGGTGAAAAGATGTTATGCTGTAGAAGGGGATGGATTTTTTTCTTAAATATCTTTGCATTCATGATTCATCAAACCCTAGTACCATGATCAATGCACTTCAGATACTTGCCTTATCCTGGATAAATTCTCACTGAAAAAGGAGAATGAGAAAAGCAAATCTGTCTCTTTTCTTATCTTTGATAAAGCACCCTGGTATATGGGAGGGGAGAATGGGGGCAAGAATAATATATTATTTTTTTCATTGTCCTGAATATTGGGCTGTTGTTGTATCACACACATATACCATCCTATTTTCTGCACCAAGATTGCTGGTGGTACTTTGCTTTTTCAATGGACAGACTCCAAAATGTTGGTCAATTTGGATATGTGGTTAATTATGAAAGCCACATCCCTAATAATGAGGGTCTTCAAGTTGCACTTCCCTATGTTTTCTGCGGAATACTTAAGTGTTCTCGGAGCTTGGTTATTTGCTTGCAGACATTTCATTACCAAGCTGGATAACATCATCAATGGACTGATGTTAGAGAGCACCAAGGACCCCACAATTCAACCCTGAATATTCTTTTCTATTGGTACTACTATATGTTTTCCTCTATTAAGCCTATTATCCACATAGGATTTATTTCTAATTAGCCATTCACAGACTTCAACAACAAGGGTTATAACCTCCTGTCATTAATGAATGAAGTGAAAAAGATATGTATTTGTCTTTCAACATCACTTGAATAAATTAACTTATCAAAACATACTGTATGCAATTGTAATTTTAAAGAAAAACATACATACATACATACATACATACATACATACATGAAAATCTCTTCCCCCCCAAAGCATGTTTTATTTTAATTAAAATTATTCTGACCAAAAATAGTTGCTTAATTAAACCCCTTATGGAATAGGCCATAAAACAAAACATCAAAGATGATGAATCACAAAATAATTGCTAGCTTGTTGAGGGAAAGTATCTAGAATTTATTTCTTATTCTGTGCATCACTTTTGACTCAGTTTTAAAACATCTCTGAACAAGTCTCCAAAAGGTGCTTTGCTTTGGTGGCTGTAATCAAATATGTTTATGTAGGAGCAAAGCTAGTTCTTAAACACATTTAATCATTTGCAATGAAGATCTAGCAAAGGCTTAGCTTGGTTAGCCTGAACCTTAGTTTGTATTCTGGTGATTTAGCATGCAAACTCATTCTTTTTGGTTAGTTTAAGGTTAAATACACTCTGTGTACCCAAAGAATGGGATAATTCAAAACCAGACGTTAGGTCTTGTGTGACATAGCTAATTTTACATGGTTCTGAGTTGACATGTTGTTCAGATACCACCCATCTAGATGTTACTTTAGAATATTCTATTCACTCATGATGAATATTTGATTACATGAGTAATATTTCAATACTTGAACACTTAGTTCCCAATGATCTCAAAGGTATAATTAACTTTAAGAGATTTTGAATGGTAAAAAATTAAAGGCTGCTTTATTCACATTAAGCATGAAAGCCAGCTGGATGACCTTGGGCAAGTCACTCTCTCTCAGCCCAGCCCACCTCACAGGGTTGGAAGGGACATTGGAGGTCTTCTAGTCCAATCTCCTGTCCAAGTAGGAGACCCTATACCATTCCAGACAAATGAATAGAATAGAATAGAATAGAATAGAATAACAGGGTTGGAAGGGGCCTTGGAGGTCTTCTAGTCCAACCCCCTGCTTAGGCAGGAAAGCCTACACCACTTCAGACAAATGGTTATCCAACATCTTCTTAAAAACTTCCAGTGTTGGACCATTCACAACTTCTGGAGGCAAGCTGTTCCACTGATTAATTGTTCTAACTGTCAGGAAATTTCTCCTTAGTTCTAAGTTGCTTCTCTCCTTGATTAGTTTCCACCCATTGCTTCTAGTCCTACCCTCAGGTGCTGTGGAGAATAGCTTCA
>QLTV01002845.1:4258179-4277926 GCA_003457575.1 Thermophis baileyi | reverse complement strand
AAGAGTACTGGGCCTAAAACAGAGCCTTGGGGTACTCCACTGCATACTTCCCTCCATGTAGATGCAGTTCCATTGAGCACTACATGTTGAGTGTGGTTGGTCAGCCAGTTTTGAATCCATCTGGTGGTGTTGCTGTCTAACCCACATTTTTCTACTTTATCTAGTAGTAGGTTATGGTCTACTTTATCAAATGCCTTACTGAAGTCCAAGTAAATTATATCGACAGCATTCCTCTGGTCCACTAATTTTGTCACTTTGTCAAAGAATGCAATAAGATTAGTCTGTTTTTGACAAACCCATGTTGGCTTTTGGTTATTACTTTGTTTGCTTCTAGGTGTTTGTTGATTCATTGCTTATCTTTTCCAGAATCTTCCCTGGTATTGAGGTCAGGCTGATAGGTCTGTGGTTTCCTGGATCTATTTTTTTTTCTCTTTTTTGATGGTTGTCCAATCTCTTCTTAAAAATCTCCAGTGATGGAGCACCCACAACTTCTGAAGGCAAGCCATTCCGCTAATTGATTGTTCTCACTGTCTGGCAATTTCTCCTTAATTCTAGATTGGATCTCTCTTTGATAAGCTTCCATCTGTAACTTCTTGTCCTGCCTTCAGGTGCTTTGGAGAATAAGTTGTCCTACTCTTCTTTGTGAGAGCCCTGCAAATATTGGAAGATTGATCTCATGTCACCCTTAGTCCTTCTCTTCGGTAGACTAGACATAGCCAGTTCCTGCAACCATTCAGCATATGTTTTAGACTCCAGTCCTCTAATGATCTTTGTTGCTCTTCTCTGCACTCTTTCCAGACTAACAATGATTATTTGTTTAATCACATTAATTAATTATACCATAGATTATAAATATTGTATTTTTGTAGTCAGGAGTGAAATCTTGTGAGCTGTTGTACCTTCAGTACTAAAATAATTTGACCTGTCTTCAATGCTAAGTCTTTCCTCCAGAGATGGACTCATTCTTTTTTAGTTATTCATTTATTTATTTCAAGATTTATAAGGCCACTAAACTCAGCCAGTAAGACTCTGGGTGTCGTATAAGGTAAACAACAATAAATCAAAAAGAAGTAAAAACAAAGAAAATAATCTAACAACCAGCAACAATATATAAATCCAAAATATAAGATGAAAATTGGAGACCAAGCATACAACAGAACAACCAAGAAATGTGTGTGGGGGGGAGTATTTAGCTAAGTTGGAAGTTTGCATCTGAAGAATTGCTCATTCTTTCACATGCTTTTGCATTACTTTATATTTATTCCAAATGCATCATAAATACAGGGAGTCCTTGACTTACAACTATAATTGAGTCCAGAATTACAGTCATAAAATGTTTAATCATTAAATGGGTCCCACATACCTGATTTTACAACATTTTTTTTTTGCAGTGGTCATTAATGAATCTCTTTTTTTCCAATGGGCATTTTTTGACATAAACTGGAAATAAATACTGGAAACTGGCAAAAAGTGATGAAAATTGCAGTTACGTGACCATGGGGCACTGCAAGCAGCCATAAAGTTTTGCTGCTTGCCAAGCACCCAAAATGCAATCATGTGACAGCGGAGGGGCTGTGTGTCTGTTGGAACTTCGAAATCTGGTCATATCTTTTAAGCCTGTATGTACAAGTGTCTTCATTTGGGAAAGACTACACATTATTTCTTAAGGCATACTGCAAGCATCCTTGGAAGAAATCCTCAAAGTATCTCTGACTCAGAAGCTGTTTCTTTCTTTGCCTAGGATTGTTCCAATACAATAAAAATCAGCTTTTCTCCAAGGAGTTAAAAGCAATGTCTATGAGTGCCTCTCTTCTCTATTTTATCTACTTGATAAAAGGGTAAAGGTTCCCCCCCCCCCCCGTCCAGTTGTTTCTGACTGTAGGGGGCGGTGCTCATCTCTGTTTCATAGCCAAGGGAGCCAATGTGGCCAGCATGACTATACACTGAGGCTCATGGAATGCTGTTACCTTCCCATACCTTCCTATTTATCTACTTGCATTTACATGCTTTTGAACCTTTAAGCGGGTAGGAGGGGCCAAGTAACGGGAGCTCATTCCATTGCAAGTCGCTAGAGGCTTGAACCCAGGTTGTCAGCTTCAGCTGACAAACTCAGCCTCTTTAACCGCTGAGCGATTGCTTTAACCCTCTATCTAATGATAGATGAGGCTAAAAATCCTGATTCACACTAAGCTATCAGATGGGTTTTTTCCTGCTTTGGCTTAATGTTGTCTTACATTATATTGTGAGAATATAGCCAATTGTGATTTATTCCATAAACTAGGATTTAACTAAAATACATTTACAGTAATGACATGCTAACTCAGGCAGTGGAAACAGCCCAAGGACACTAAACAAACTTCACTCTTCTACAGGGATTTGAACCTGTCTGCGCCTATTCAGAACCGGAGTAGACAAGTTAGTGCTTTCCAGTTGTTTGGACACTAATTCCCACATAATAATTTGATAATTTGACAGGAACATAATCCAGAACATAACCTCATGGGAAAGATATACCAATTGATATCTTCCAGATATTTTCATTATATTTGCCACTTCATTAGCTCTAGATAGGAGCCCTGGTGGTGCAGTGGTTAGAATGCAGCATTGCAGGCTAATTCTGCTGACTGCCGATTGCCAGCAGTTCAGCAGTTCGATTCTCAAGAATCACCGACTCAAGATTGACTCAGCTTTCCATCCTTCCGAGGTCAGTAAAATGAGGACTCAGATTGTTGGAGGCAATATGCTGACATTGTAAAACACCCAGAGAGTACTGTAAAGCACTATGAGAAGGTATATAAGCCTAAGTGCAGAGATTATGGGAATTGCAGTATAACACTCTCCGGAGGGTCATGCATTTGGCTTATTGTCCTATGACACAAGTGAGCTATATTCATCAAAAGAGCTTCATAGTAGCTGAGTAACTATTTGATCATAGGCTTTGGTGCAAATCTAAGTTGATGTCTCTTGGAAATATGTGTGTTTGCTCAGAACCTGTCTACCAATATACCACACTGATAAATATTGCCTGCTTTCCTGAAACGCCTCTCTAAAAAAATTGAACCACAGGTAGTCCTTGACTTACAACAGTTCATTTAGTGACCGTTCAAAGATACAACGGCACTACAAAAAAGTGACTTATGACTGTTTTTCAGTTATGCAGCATCCCCATGATCACATGATCAAAATTCAGATGCTTGGCAACTGGTTCATACTTATGACCGTTGCTGTGTCCCAAGGTCATGTGTTCATCTTTTGCAACCTTCTGACAAGCAAAGTCAATGGGAAAGCCAGATTCACTTAACAACCCTGTTACTAACTTAACGACTGCAGTGATTCGCTTAACAACTGTGGCAAGAAAGATTGTAGAATGGGGGAAAATTCACTTATCAAATGTCTCACTTAGCAACAAACATTCTGGGGTCAATTGTAGTCTTAAGTCGAGGACTGCCTCTATTTTCTTTTTTAAAGTGGGGGGGGGCTAAAAGGCTACTCCAAAATAATAAATTGCTGATGATCTTTTAGATTTTGAAGCTAGGAAAAATGGGACAGTTTGCCAGTCCAGTGTCTATATGGTCTGAATGAAAAGTATGAACTAAAATTCCATTTTCTTTTCACCCTACGAATCATATAATTCAAGTCTTAGGTATACGTGAGTTTTACATAGCAGAAATTTGCAAATCGGTCTGGTTGGACGATCCGTGCCTGGAATCATCACTGTGCAAACCTTAATGGTGGATGAAATTAATCCCTGCTTTCTCCCAATCCCTGCTTTCCCCTAGAGCAGGGGCTGTTGTTTCATACTGTGAAAAATACATCTGATGCTGTTTACCTTGGATGAGATGAAAAGCTTAGGCGTTTTAACAAACATCCCAGCATTTGTTTGTTTCTCTGCCTAGCCCACATACTTGTCATTCTTCCAGGCAGTGGAGCCAGTTCATGTCTCTTTCAAAATATTACAGTTCCCATAAACCTTTTCAGCTTTCTTTTATACTAACAGAACTTTGCTCAAAGTTACCTGGTCCAGATATCTGTTCATTTCTTCTTATGACTGTGCCGAGTCCTCCTGGTAATAAGTTGAGCGTAATTGTAATTTTAGTATAGTTAGATCATGTATAATTGACAGACTGGATTTTATCATAGATTTTAATTGTTATTTATTATTTTATACTAGAATTTTTAATTGTATATTTACTGAGGGTTTTTATTTGTTCTGCTCTCTGGTCTATGACTGTAACAAACTGATTGTATTTTATTGTATGCAGGGGTGGGTTCCAACTTACCTCGCTGCCGGTTCGCTCCCTCCTGCGCTGTGTGGGCGCGCCTCATGGGCGCGCGCATGCGCAGTAACAAAAAATCCGGGGGGGGGGGAAGCCGAAAAAAAGATGGCGACCGCATGCACAGTGCTGGAAGTCGGCTTCTGTGTATGCTCAGAAGGGAAAAAAAATTCAAAAAAAATTCAAAAAAAATTCAAAAAAAAATTAAAAAAAATTAAAAAAAGATGGCGGCCCCCATGGACCAGCACCGACTGATCCGGTTCGGTGATGTCATAGTGACATCACCAGTGAGCCGCTACTGGTTCGGGAGAACCGGTCCGAACCGACCCGACTGTATGGTAAGTTGAGCGACGTGCATTCCAAAACACAGAGAAATAGTTATTAGAGTCTTGTTAGCAGAAATCATGGTAAGGAAAATAAGGAAAGCAAACGAACAAAAATGGGGATTTCCTGAGCCCCCCCTCCCTCCAATTTTTCTCCTCACAAAGGAGCTCTTTATTCTTCCAGCTCCATATTGTGCATTTTTGTGAATCAAATCTCATGAACCTAACTAGATAATCACGTTCTTTCTCTCCCCGTTTGTATTTTGCACTAAGCCAAAGCCTGCTTAATCAACCACATTTGAATTTAGCCATCATATTAAAACACTAGTCATGACTTACAAACCAGAGTTGTCGGGTTCATACAACATGCTAAACCACAAGTAAACAAAAACTACCTTAAAGTTCAGAACCCAGTAAATAATACACAGGCAGTCCTCACTTTATGACCACAATTGAGCCCAAAATTTCTGTTTCTAAGCAAGACAGCTATTAAATGAGTTTTCCCCCCATATTACGACCTTTCTTGCCACAGTTGTTAAGTGAATCACTGCAGTTGTTAAATTGGTAACATGGTTGTTAAATGAATCTGGCTTCCTCATTGATTGCTTGTCAGGAGGTCACAAAAGGGGATCACGACACCCCCCCGGGACACCACAACGGTCATATGTACATGCCAATTGCCAAGCGTCTGAATTTTGATCACGTGCCTGTGGGGATGCTGCAACGGTTGTGAGTGTGAAAAGCAGTCATAAGTCACTTTTTTTCAGTGCTGTCGTAACTTCGAATTCCCTCCGTGGAATTGCAGGGTTGCAGGTTAAACTTGGAAGTTGAAGACACATCTCTGGGGAATGCAGTGGAAAACTACTTCTATATTGCTGCTGAGAAAACGGTATGAATCAGTGGTGAAATCCAATTTTTTTACTACCGGTTCTGTGGGCGTGGCTTGGTGGGCGTGGTGTGTCTTGGTGGGCGTGGCTTGGGCGTGGCTTGGTGGGTAGGATACTGCAAAATCCCCATTCCCTCCCCACTCGTGGGGGAAGGATATTGCAAAATCTCCATTCCCACCCCATCGGGGAGTTGACGTCCACAAGTCTTAAGCTGGCTGAGGAATTCTGGGAGTTGAAGTCCACAAGTCTCAAGCTGGCTGAGGAATTCTGGGAGTTGAAGTCCACAAGTCTTAAAGTTGCCAAGTTTGGGAACCCCTGTTCTAGACTGAAATAATACAGGTAGTCCTTCACTTACAACAGTTCATTTAATGACCATTCAAAGTTACAACAGCACTGAAAAAGTGACTTATGACTTTTTCACAGTTATAACCTTTGCAGCATCCCTATGATAGTGTGATCAAAATTCAGACACTTGGCAACCGGTTTATACTTATGACCTTTGCAGCGTCCCTGGGTCATGTGATCCCCTTTTGCGACCTTCTGACAAGCAAAGTCAATGGGGAAGCCAGATTCACTTAGCAGCGAATTATTAGCTTAGCTTAACTGTTATTAACTTCACAACTGCAGTGAGTCACTTAACAATTGCTGCAAGAAAGTTTGTAAAATGGGGCAAAACTTAACAATTGACTTACTTAGTAACAGAAATTTTGGGCTCAATTATGGTTGTAAGTCGAGGACTAGCTGTACTCAAAGTATGCCAAGGCTCTAGGGCAGAGGTAGACAACTTATAATCAGGGCCATTGGGGAGGGACGGTTGTCAAAATCTGCAAGATCTCGAGTGTTGCAATCCTTGTATGTAATGTCAACTCATCTACTGAAGGGGCGTGGCTTGTATCACAACAACCCACCATCTTTTAGAATTTGATACATACATCTGTATATGCCACTGTTTGTACCATACCAAATGCTGCTGAATTGCACCTTGATTCCCAAGGAAGTATGGCTGCTGTTGGAACTGTAGTTCAGCAACCTTTGACATACCATAGGTTACCTATGTTCTGACCAGGGGTGAAATGTGAAAATTTTCCCTACTGGTTCTGTGAGCGTGGCTTGGTGGGCGTGGCCTGGTGGGTGTGGTCATGTGACCGGGTGGGCGTGGCCAACTTGACGTCACTCACATCACTCACTGTTAGATCCAGGAGCTGCACATTCTGAAGCACATTCTGCCCTTCTGAAGCCCCCAACGCTTTGAGTTTCCCTCCGCCATCTGGCTTGACTGCCCAAGCGAACTTCGGAGCCTTCTCTTGCCCCGCTCTCCATCCCGGAGGGCCTTGCATCCCCCCCGCCAATCCTCTGTACAAACCACCCACCCCGTTTCTGCAAAGGCAGAGCCCCCCCCCTGCAGGGTGATCCAAAGAGGGGAGGGGGATGCTGTAGAAAAGGCAGCCTTCTACCCATGCCTCCCATGATGGTTCAAAACACTAGATAGCATCACAACAATTTTTCATTTAAAAGGAAAAAAAGAGGGCGAAGCTGTACTTCGGCCGGTAGACTCCCCGCCGCAGTTGTCCTCCTGCAGAAAATGGCCGTTCCCTGAGCTAAGAAGGGAAGAAGCTGCGGCTCGGCTCACCCAATTCCTAGGACTACCCCGAATGGTATTCGGTGCGGAGAGGGCGGCTCCCCCTCGCAATCCCCCTTTCCCTCGGCGCTTTGACTTTCCGTGGACCACCAGCCTGAACGCCGGGTCGGACAACTATAAGGCCACTTCCCCCCTTCTCAGCGGCGGCTGCTGTGCCAGTGACCGCAGGACCCTCCACCTCCTCCTCCTTCCCCAACTTCTTCCTCAGCTTTCTTCCTTCTCCCGCCGCAAAATGAAAGTGAACAGCGGCGGGGTTACTTCGGGCAGGCGGATGTCTGCAGCCAAGCAGGTAGGGAGGGTGGCGAGAGTGGCGGCAGCGGCCCCTTCCATGCATAGCACATGGAGGCGGTGAAGGCGGGCAAGGCGGCCCCGGCACACTTGTTGCTGGGATCGCTCGGCCAAGGTGGCCTCAGCGGTGGCTGCATTGGCCACTCTGCCTGCGCCATGTCCCGCTCTGGCTGGCTGCGTGACTACAAGTGGGGCGACCTGGCGAAGATGAAGGGCTACCCGCACTGACCCACACGGGTAAGCGCCGCTGTCCAGGCTGAAGGGAAACCTCTGCAGTGGTACGGCTGGGCCTGCCCTGGCCCTCTCCCCACACGGGGGGCTGCCACCCCACCGGCCGCCAGCAGCTTCCGCCCCTCTCGCTCCGCTTCTTCGCCGGCAGGAAGTGGCGCCGCGGCTGAGCCTCCTTCCCCCGGAGTGCTGGACTCCGCAAGCCGAGTTCCCGGAGTGGCGCCGGCGGTCAAAGAGAGCAGGCAGGTGGCCGGGTGGGAAGCCAGTGGGCTACTTCGGAGCCCCAAGCCTCGCGGAGCCGACATGGGAGACATGCTGCCCCAACATGCTTTCCTGCCTTCCATGTAGCGTTCCACTTTCCTACCTTCACAAGCTGGCTACGGGGAAACCGGGAAGGCCGTGTGGAAGGCAAGAAAGCATGTCAGGGCTGCGGGGAAGGGATTAGGCTGCTACCTCCGTTCCCTGCCACCTCGACATGCTTTCCTGCCTTCCACGTGGCCTTCCATTTCTTCCTCCCCACCACCACCACCAGTGTCGGCCTTACCTTCTGCTGCTGCTACTATGGGGCTGAGTCTGAGAGCGGCGGGAAACGGCAAGTGGAAAAGGCCCAAAAGGCCGGAAATGGCAAGCGGATGTTCCAGGGCTGCTGCACATGCGCACCGCATCTCCCGCAGCCCTCTTCCGGTGAAGACTCGCGTCCTACCGCATGTGCAGTCCCAGGACATCAGCTTGCAGGACGAGTGAGCGGCGACAGTCGGACCGGTTCGGGGGCGTGGCCAGCCAGCCATCGCTGGCGGCTCGGCAAACCACCGGCGGCAATCGCTACTGGTCCGCCCGAGCCGGTCCGAGCCGGGAGCATTTCACCCTTGGTTCTGACCTAGGCTTCCCCAAAAGCTTGAAGCCGACTCCATGTCCCAATAAAACCCCTTTTTAATTTAAAGTGAATTCCTCTCCAGCAAAGTCCCGGCCAACAGTTTTTCAAGATATTTCCCAATTACAGACCTTTATCAGGTTTGGAGAGCTGCCAAGCCGATATCTTTCAGACTCCACACTATAACAGACAATAGATGGCAAGAATGCAGGAACAGATCTTTGCCCAAATGAACTAATTGTCTCCTGCAAACACCCCTCCCCTTTCGCTCCTCTTTTATTTCCTATGGGAGGGGCCATTATCCATCTGTGGCCTTACTCCCAAGTCGACCCTTGTTCCTTAGCTGTTCCCTTCGTCTGGCAACTCTGTGCATGCGCACACTGGGAACAGGCTCCAGCTGTTCGTCTGCCTCACTGATGTCTGACTCCCAAGGCAGCTGATAACTGTCATATGGCCCTGGCCCCATCTCTGCCTCCGATGCAGAGCACTCGTCAGAGCCTTCCCCAGACTCCAGGACTGGCCCATGTTCCTCCTCACTGTCCGAATCTGCTGCCAGCTCTGCTGGCCGCTGGTGGGCCACAACAAACTACCCCTATGTGTCAATCTAAAAACAGTACTTAATACTAATTCCTGAAGTTCAGATGTATGGTTATGAAACTGGTTCATCCTATTTGCTTATTTTAAAATTAAATGTTGATTTATTTATCAATTAAAAATAGATGTCTACAGAGATTCTCAGTCATCCAGGTCATGGTTGTCCCAAAGATGCTTTTTCAAGAGGCAACTGGACTTTCTGGTTTTTTTTCTTTGAAGACATTTCGCTTCTCATCCAAGAAGCTTCTTGAGCTCCAGTTGCCTCTTGAAAAAACACCTTTGGGACAATTAAAAATAGAGTTTAAAAAACATCTGACTCCAACTAACTTTACATATAAAGTACCACATTAAAAAAAACGAATATGTGTCTGGGAGAGGAGAAACATGCAAAATAGAAAAATATTGTACAAGACAAAATCTTACAGGGGTTCACCAATCAACCTGCCTCAAAGTTGGAGAAAACAAGCTAAGTTTTCTATGCCTTTCAAAACATCATCAGGATAGGGCAGGGGTGGGTTCCAACTTACCTCGCTGCCAGTTCGCTCCCTCCCGCGCCGTGCGCAGTAACAAAAAATCTGAAAAAAAAAAAGCCAAAAGAAAGATGGCGACCGCATGCATAGTGCCGGAAGTCAGCTTCTGTGCATGCTCAGAAGGAAAAAAAATTCAAAAAAATTCAAAAAAAAAAAGATGGCGTCTCCCACGGACCGGCACCGACCGATCCGGTTTGGTGACATCATCATGACATCACCAGCGCGCTGCTACCGGTTCGGGAGAACCGGTCTGAACCAGGAGGAATCCACCCCTGGGATAGGGGCCATATCAGTAGTGGGTTCTAAAACCCGTTGCTACTGGTTCGCGCGCACAGAAGCATCCCGGTGGGTAGGAGAAGCGTCCCGGGCGGGTGGGCAGAGTCTCCTGCCACCGCCACTACCGGTTCTAAGAACCGGGCCAAACCGGGAGCAACACACCGCTGGGCCATATGGATGGGGACCTTAGAACTCAATCACTGTCTGCACTGCATTAAGAAATTTAACAATACTTTTTTTAAAACTGATTGGAAAATGGAAATTTTCAGGCATGGAATTGGTTGGGAGAGGCCATTTCACCCAACCAATCCCTGAGTCCAATCCCTGCTCATTGCAGGGCAGACAATTGCCTGGTTTCTCTTGAGCTTATTGACTGAGAAGGTTCATTATCTCCCTTGCAGATTGATTCCTTTGTTGAGTTGTGCTTATGGTTGGCTGGCTTTTTTTTTAACATTCGACCAGAATCTGTCTTACTGTAACTTAAAACCAGTACTCCATCTTCTGCTCTCCGGAATGATAGACATCAGATGTTAACCGTGCATCCTTTTAGTGTCTTTACAGTGTTCGCTCCCTCAGTCATCTTTTTCTCAAGATTTAATATACTCAGTCCCTTATATAAATCTTTTGTTTTCTTTGTACCCGTTTCAATTATTCTGAGCTTTTCTTAATATGTTAGGCATAATCTGCACCATACTTGAGATACAGAAATAGTTGCATTTCTAAGCCATTGAATTTCAATGTTTCAAACAGCATTGAAGTTACAAATAGCAAGTTACATAAATGAAACAGTGGATAAATGAACTCTGCATTAACAGCTACTCACACTTTTCTAATCTACCATCATTATCTTGAATTTTACTTATACTGTATATTTTAAACTCTCAGCTCTCTCAGCTGTGTTTCATTTGCAACTTTTTAAACAAAATCTTTTAGCCCTTAATCAACTGGGAGAAAAATCTTGCTAGAGAGGGAATTTTAAAGCACGAGTATTGGGTCTATTCCTTATTCTAGAAAAGGAGTAACAAACATATGATTAAAAGTGCTATGTGGACTTGCTAGATGGCCTTATATAGGTTATTAAAACCAGCCTTAGTTCTCCTGTGTCTGCCACTTTTCAGAATGATTAGGTTCACACATTGTAGCAAACCACAGTTTTTTTAACTGCCACCTACTGAATATAAGAACCAGTCAAGACAGTAGTTAAGGCATCAGGCTAGAAACCAGGAGATGGTGCCTAAGTCTTGCTTTAGGCACAAAACCAGCTCGGTGACTTGAGCCAGTCACTCTCTCTCAGCCCTACCAAGCAGGCAATGTCAAACCACCTCCAAAATTGCAGGGACTTATCCAGGCAGTTATCAGAAGTCAGGTCTGTCTTGAAAATGTACACACACTGAATATACCACAGCATCTTATTAAGCCAAACTCAAACCACTTTAAGACTTAGTGGAAAGTGTGAACTAGGTTAGAGAAGGACAGTAGCAACTAGTAAGCCAAAACCATGGGCATGGATTCAATCTTTGTCTAACCAAAACATTGTGCAGCTTGTCTGCTTGGGCTTAGATGTGTGAACTACTTAAACAACAAATTAACATTGTCTATTGTGACCACTGTGTCTGCAAAACAACTTGCCATTCAAGAGGAATGTATACGTGCTTCCTATTTTGCCCTTCATTGGAGCAAACTGAACCACAAACTTGTCAAACCTATTTGATACTTAGTGTGTTGTGTGAACCCAGCTAGGAGGCTGGTTTAGGATTTCATGTCTGAGTTTATACCCCACAATTAAGCCAATGAGTTATAAGTTTCGCATACCCACACCCAGTTAAGTTTTCTTGGTTATAACAGTTTATGGGTTTTGTGATTTTTCTGTGTTGGATGTCCTATTTGATTCCAGAAAGCAATTCAAGAATTAACTTTGATGAACTGAACTCAGGGTGTCACACAAACTAAGAATAGTGGGTTAACGCAATAAAGCACAGTTCAGTTAACTTTGGGTGAGCCCATTGTGGAAATTCAGCCTGTATAAAGGCTGTATATTCTGTCTCATAAGGGAGAATTGTATTTGCAACCTTTTACAAGGTAATCCATTCACAGTTTGGAAATCTTAAGAAGCTTGTCCTTTATCCCCCAAGGACCATCTTATCTTGAACATTTGCTTGAAACCAGATTGTCAGATTCATGCAGGCTTCAACTCCTCTGTACATCCCTTTTTCTTTCTTCCTCAAAGTGGAAATCCCCCCCACCCTTTTCAAGGCAAATAAGCTAAAGAACCTGCAAGCCTAGAGCTAACCCCATCTGGGCTGTACACATCTGGACGACCACCAGGTGGCAGCCAAGCCAGATTTCACCGTCTCTCTTCTGCCATCTAGTGGCCCTCCGGATTTTTGGCAGAAAATGAAGTGAGCTCCCTAACACACCCCTCGAAAATCCAATTCAAGGAAGACATTTTCCACTGAATTTTTTTAAAAAAAAAAATACATTCGCTATAAAAAAAAATACATTCGCTCAATGGCCAGTAGTGATTTCACCATTTCCCCTTTTCGTTCTTTTTCTCTCGAACTCGACGGCTCTGATTGCCAGGTAAATCTTTGAAGCCAGCCTTTTTTTTCCCCTCCTCCCCCCCCCCTCTTTTTTTGAGTAAAGAAGGAAGGGATAAAGTTTGCACGAAAGCTTCCTCCGGAGGAGGACGGCGGGGGGGGGGGGAAAGTGGTTTTCTTCAGTGTAACGGGGGCGAGAGGGGATGCTTTTCAGGATCCTTTCCATGCGCGCACGGACAAGCCCTAACTTCTCCATGGAGGCAGAAGACAATGCGAGGGGAAGATAAGGGAGGCGGGGGGTCGGCGGTTGTCCAGCCTGCCTAAGAAAACCAGTTCTGCCCCGGCTGTTTATTTACTTTCAAAGATGGACTCGAGAGCTGCCGCTCGGCTCTTTTCCCTCTCTCTTCCCTTCAGGGAAATATCACCCAATTGGGCCGGCGGGCCTCTTGCGCGAAACCCCTCGCCTGCGCGGCGGTGGCGGCGGCAGCAGCAGCGTCCGGCGTCCACCCTTCAATCACCCGGACGAGCCGGGCGGACAGGAGCGGTCGAGGGAGACTACAGTGCCCAGCGTCCCCTTCTGCTCCCTGATCAATGGACCTTATTTGAATAATCTGTGAGCTCTTGGACTCAGGCCAATCAGCTGTCAGGGACCCATGATAAATCGCAATGCATTATTGATAATCATAATTACTCTGACATGCGCATTCCGCTCTTTGGGAGTAATTTCCCAACTCCAGGAATTTGTTGTGAAGAAGAAGAAAATAATTGCTACTATTTTGCTCCCGATGCGTGTGCACCATGTCGAGGCGCAAGCAAGCGAAGCCCCAGCACATCCATTCGGACGAGCGGCAGTTCCCGGATGTAGCAAATGGTAAGGGGGGGGGGAGGAAACCGAGGGAGCGCCGGTCAATTTCCAACTTTAATTGCTGGGGAAAAGAAATCAAGCAGGGGGATCGGGTTTGAGGCGGAGGTGGGGTGGGGGGTTGCATGCTTTTGTGCGCGTGTGAGTGGCTCCTTCTCCCACCTACCCCGTGGCACATCGGGGTTTCTTGACCGGGATCCTGAGCCAAACTCTCGATATCTGGACCACTTCTGTTTCATCCTGATTTCCCACGACTGCGGGAACAGATCGGAAAGTGTGTATCTTTATTCTTAATATGTGCCCCCCCTTCCACCCCATATTCTTTCCTTGTTTCTTCATCAATCTGTGCTGAATCTGGGTTCGGATAAATTTTAATTGGGGGGGGGTGGATTGAACTCTGAACTCAGACTATTTTTATTTATGGAGGGGGAAAAAAATCCAGGTTTTCGTAATGGGGGATTCTCTTTTCCCCTAAAGCCCCTCTCCGGTTGGGAAAAGTTTTTCTACCTCCTAAATGTAGGTTGTCTTTAGCATCCCCCCCCCCACTCCTACATCCTCGGGATTGATTTGGAGCCGTCGTAGCAGAAAGCCGCGGCCAGAAGGTAACTCCCTAAATATTTCTAGAAGGGAGGGGTGCGCCGAGAGAAACACTGCGAAATACCTTTTGTGATATCTCCCCCCTCCCTCCCCGTTTGTGCCTCTATTTGGATGAACTGCTGCTTCTGCCATTTAGTAACTAAAAACTCGCCGAGAGAGAGATTACAATCGCTCGGGACCTTTTGTAGCCTGACCTCCAGCCATCTTTGATTTCCGACTTCCTAAAATAACTCCCGTGAGCTAATATGGTGGGGGGGGGGCGGGAGGGAGGGCAGAGAGCTTTTAAAATCTTCCCGAAGTAGCTGCATGGAACCGCCACCTTCTCTCTCTGTCTCTTTCTGTCTCTCACACACACACACACTCACGCGGATCTCCTATAATTGATAGCGTGGCTTGATCTTTTCGCAGATTTAATTGATTTTGATATGGGGAGGGGGAGCCGGCGCTGGAAGAGAAGCGCTTTGGTGGTAAAAGCGCAGAACAACTGGACGCAACGTGAAAGGGAAGGGGTAAATTTCGGGATGGTGCGCTGAATTGGAGACGGGGACTTTGAAATCTCCAAGGTTTTGGAAAACTGGATTTCAAATCTATGATCCATCCTTTTTTTTTTTTCCGGGGCGGGGGAGGCGCATGGGGGATGAATGGACCCACCAGGAAGGGGAAGACACTTTAAGAATAATCAGTTTAGTCTAGAGTCCTGAGCTTTGTAGTTTCGGACGTGGTGGTGGGGGGGAAACCTGATACTTTAAAATATTGGAAACTATGTCTAATCGATACGCCTCTCCCAATCCTTTTTTTTTTTTATCTCTCTCCCACGCTCCAGAGGCATAAATGCAAACTTAGGTCTACTTTTAATGTTAAAGCAAGCGAGGAGAGGGTGAAGATCTCCCTGAAGCCCAGATCCGCCATCCCAATTGATAGGAATGCATATTTTGGAAAAGGGTGGGTGAGAGCTGCAGGAGGTTTGAGTCTCTTTGCCCCCTCCCCTTCAGCCTCCCTCTTTCTTTTGAGTCCAAACGTGCAATTGTTGAGCCCGGTTAATGGTGATTTAAGAAAACGAGCGAGCGAGCCAGAAGGCTATAAATCCCATGTTTAATGCATGACTGTTTTTCCTTTGTGCATCTGGTTAGGATGGAGCTGGCGCGGGAGGGGGGCACGTTGGAGGTGATGTTTCCACATGTAAATCTCGCTGCCGACAGCTGGAAACCCACCCCGGAGACTGTCTTGAAACAAAAGGGTTAATAACTTCTTTGGAGTTGCGTGATGGAGGGGGGAGCGAGGGTAATCGGAAGATTAGGTAGATGTTCCTGCTCAAAGTGTGTTTGTGCTCCCGCTGCAGGGCACCCGAGCTTCCAAATAATACTTCTTGAATCAATTTTATCTCATAACACACGAATTAATTTGCAGCCAAGGCTTCAGCGTTGTTGGGTTGTCGCTTTAGCGTTGCGGAACCCTTTAACATGGGAAGAAATGGGGATTGGGGGAGGGAGGGAGAAGAGAGAGAAAAGGCGACGTCTTGATAAATCTCTGAGTATGTTGTCAATCTGGGAAAAAGCATCCGCGCTTTTTAAATCGCGGTGAAATGTTTGTTTATCGTGCGGATCCGGGATGTTTCGATTGCTCTGCTGCGCCACCTCGAGGATGCGGCCGGCGTCGCACGGCCCATCAGATTAAAAATGTGGATTTAGTTTCCCTGCCTTGGGGTTTTTAATGCGTAGGGTCTGAAGGATCAAATGGACAGCGACACCCAGACGCCTATCTTCACAGAATGCTGCTGAAGGTTCACTGAATGAATTTTCTGAACAGGGCGTAAGCCAATGATGATGCGGCCACATTAAAAAAAAATATTGCATTTGATGCCCTTCAAATAAATTGGGCCAATTCCCAGCTAATAGAAAATTGCAGAAGATCAAGTTCAGCCTATCCAGCCTATTAAATCACTGCACTGAGCAAGGTACTTGATCTCTTAAGTTTCTTTAAACTCTTGCTGAATTTGCATGCAACAAAGCCAAAAACATGCTTTATTCGCGTTTTATATAAACTGGGCTAGTGTGGCTTCATTTATTCAAGAAAATAAGCAAATTAAAGTTTAACACACTGTCTGAACCCCACTGGTTCTCAGTCCATTCCAATTCTGAAAGGAATGTGCTCAAAAAGAAGAAGAAAAAAACAGATATTCTGGACATGAGCTTTAACTAATTATGACCACTAGTCTGAGATTATGGAAACCCTCCTGCAAAAAAATTAGCTAATACTCCTATATACGTAATCAAGCATCTTGTGTACTTAAAAGATTGCAGCACTTAAGGTGGCAGGTTTACAGTATCAGAAAACTTTGGCTGGGTTCACACAGCGTGCTGCTAAACCTTAATGTGGTTAGTTTGCATGTGCCTTTGCAAACTGAACCACCTCACTATTCTGGCTAGTAAATGGTTGAGGGTTCTGTGTGCTGTATGAATGCAGCCTTTGCTTCTTCAATCTGTAATCTCAGGATAAGCCTGACAGGTAGATGTAGCCAAATACTGTAAGGAATTGAACTTGGGTGTTTCACATCAGCCTCAGGGGCTGAATAAGAGAGTCAATCTGGTGTAGTGGTTAAGGTGCTGGCTAGACACCAAGAGATAAATACTTCCCAAAGAATGGAAATTGTGTTGCATTAATGTACTGTCAAATCTCTTGCCCTCTATTTTTGTACTGGGGGAATGTATTTAAATGGTAGGGAGAATCTTTTTAAAGGTGAGAAACTCATAGAGGATATCTGACTGTTAACAGTTTGTGCGTGGAACAAGTCTAACAACTTAGCTATATCCAGCTGAGGCACTTTAAGGTATGATAATAATTTAAAAAAATAATAATTTAAGAATTCCCAAAGATTTGTTGGAGACATTTTCCTACATCTTGGGTGGGGTTTATAATGAAATCAAGCTCTTTATCTTTTGCCTTGAAATGAAATCCAGATACTACAGAAATTTGCAAAAGAGAATTAAGTGGATTTCAAGGAGGGCCAGAGTGGGAAGGATGATTAATTTGATGGTTCAAAATAATAACAGGTGATTGTCTTAAAAGCAACCATTTCATACTGACAATTAGCACTTCCCACTGTCCAAAGGATTTAATTGCTCTTTGCAGCTGCTAACTGTCCTTGAGGCAAACTTCTTTTTTCTTAATATGTCAGGTATATCTGATAAGTTTCTTCCATATGAATATTCAGGTATTTCTAACTCTTACATTTGAAAGGTAAAAACAAATATTAAACAGCATGGGGAGAGCTCTTCCTGATTGCTTCAATTACTTTCTGACGTACACTGGTGTGAAAAAGATCTCCAAATATTCCACCTGAAACACGAACGAGGTCATTTTATTTCAGAAAGGAAAAAAAAATAAGCAGTACAAACCTTCCTTAGGACAAGAAAGTTTCTTTTAGCAAAGCATTACTTTTAATGCTTGCAAGAGAAGGTAAGGGGGGGAGGTGCCTTCGTGATGATTTTCTTTCTGTCACCACCTTTTTTTCCCCCCATTCAACTGAAACATCATGTTGGCTGCAGTGATTGGGCCTTTTCTCCGAAGCCTCACGCAGCTTATGATGCTTTTTTGACAAGCTGCTGCTCTAACCTTTGCCTCCTCCTGCCTTCTGTGGGTGGTAAGTTGATGTCAAGCTTACAATTAGGACTCTCCCGCAATTGACCTTGGCAGCAGGATTTGGGGCTGTTTTGGTTGGTCTTAAAACACTGCCCTAGTGTTGAGTATGGTCTGGAGTTGCCTTGTTTATAATTGGAGGGACATAGCTTACTAGTCTATTGCAGAGGAAGAAATGATCCTTGAATAAGGTAGAACAACTTGTTCCCTTCTTCTCTTTCTTTCTTTCTGTCTCTTTCTTTTCCCGGGTGATGCAGTGCAAAATTGAATGAGGTACTCTCTATTATTACTTAAATGCATGGGCTTCTAGCTGGTAATGTCTGGTTTGAAGTCTATATTTCCCCCAGCTCTGATCTTTAAATTCAAACCCAGTCCAGATCACTAGTTAAGAATTCTTTTACGGATCTTGCAGTATTTTACATAGATAGTGTTATGTTTATCAATGCTTTTTTGATATGTTTATCATAATGCTTTTTAATGCTTATCGAATGCTCCTGGCAGGAATGCAGTATTAGCCAATAAGGATGAAGTCACGACTCTTTTGTGCATAGATAACCCATCAGTTGTGATCCTGTTTTTCTAAAATGCCATCAGGTCAAATTTTATTTTAAATCTCTTTTGTTTCCTGTATCGATTTGCTTACTTGCCTTTCTTAGAAGGCCACTTGTGATATAAACATGCGGATTCTTTAATTTGATCCATCCAAATTTGAGAATTTGAACATTTGCCCCCCCTCCCTTAACTCTTTAAAATCATGTTTAGTAGAATTGGTAGACTTTTTCACTAAAGCATAATTTTCTTTAAAAGATGTGTTAGTTGGGGGAAAGAAAAGGTATTACATTCCTTCAAATGGTTAATGTTATGTGCTGTTCCAAGGCAGCATATTGAAGTCTGTTTCAAGTGGGTGAATTCCTTTCACTTCTGTGTGGCTTATTTGCAACTCCAGTAAACACATTTAGCTATCTCCAATCTCTTAACAAATGTGTTGGGTGTTTTGCATTTTTCCTAATTTGGTGCAAGACTTTTAAATCCAGGAGAGTTTTATCATCTGCTAGACATGTGGTGTGATATTCACAAACTGCTGTGACAGTTTGATTTGTGTTTTAACTTAAATGGCAGAAAGCAAAATAAAAAACCTCATGCATTTTAATTTTTTTTTTTTTGTTACAGTGGCACACAAAAACTTCTTAGTGGCCCACATGTGTAACTAATTAGTATTGATTTAACTCTTAAGATATCTAATGGTGTTATCTTCATGCTTGGAATATTGGAAATGTTTAACCAAATAAAGCAACACCCTCCCATCCCCATACCCTGCTATGTGCATAAAATTCTTGGCCAAATATCTACCCAAGAAACAATTTGGAAATAGTTGTTCTTGGTATTGGCCCCGCAGAACAAGTAAAAAGCTTGTTTTGTGAGACAGAGACGCTGACTTGTAACATGATCTGTTTGTAATGTCCACAATGCTATAATTTTAATAGGAGCAAAACCATCCATATTCTGCCAAAAAAAAGAGAGTTCTCAAAGTGCTTCATCTTGACTGAATTATGCCCTATTTGGGAATTACAATCTCTGCTTTGGTGGACAACTTTTGAAAACAAATTTTTAAAAACCAATCCTCATAATGGAAGTGGGATGAATATAATAATTATCTGAAGCATGAGAATTCTTTTGGAACAAATTGGATCCTATCAGCAGTTGTAAGCACTTGAGTAAATTAAATCAGGTTATGAAAGGGCACCAGGGAAAACTTCATAGACTTGTGTTAAATACTGATGCCCAGTATCGCATGATCTCATCTACACTTTTAAGATCTGCTTCCTGTTTGTTGTGAATCTAGATTTCTCGGCTGAGTTTGGCGCATTTGAGTTATTCAATAAGTTTACAAGATCTTTAAGACATAAAATGCCTAATCATTTTTTTAAAGAGGCACAGAACCTGATATTCACACACTGGATCTGGGGTTAAAATACCTTAGACCAGTGGTCACCAACTGGTGGTCCGTGGACCACTGGTGGTCCGTGAGAAAATTTTGGTGGTCTGCAGAAAAATTATTTTCATTTTTTATATTGCACTAAATACTATTTTTCTTTTTTAAAAATTCATGTTAGTGGTCCGCGGGATTTAAAATTATGAATTTAGTGGTCCCTGAGGTCCGAAAGGTTGGTGACCCCTGCCTTAGACTACCCTTTCCCAATGTAA
>QLTV01002845.1:4237530-4257888 GCA_003457575.1 Thermophis baileyi | reverse complement strand
TAAATTTATTTATTTATTTATTTATTTATTTATTTATTTATTTATTTATTTATTTATTTATTTATTTATTTATTTATTTATTTATTTATTTATTTATTTATTTATTTATTTATTTATGGGAGGAGATCACAAGTTCTAGTCCCAGAGCCAGCTGAATCATTTTCAGCCAGCCCACCCACCTCACAGGGTTGTTGTGGGGAAAATAGGGAGGAGGAAGATGTGTTGTATGTGTTTGCCACCTTAAGTTGTTTATAAAAATAAGGCAGGATATAAAAAATAAAAATAAAAATGATGATACAGTTTGGGCTAAAGAACAGGTAAAAATAGGTATGCTAAATTCTATTAAACTTCATTTTTAATGGTGAGGGCTGCTCACATTCACTCCAGTGACTAAAAAAAAAAAACATAATTAGCATTACATCATGCGCTTCCTGTTTGTTGTGAATCTAGATTTCTCGGCTGAGTTTGGCGCATTTGAGTTATTCAATAAGTTTACAAGATCTTTAAGACATAAAATGCCTAATCATTTTTTTAAAGAGGCACAGAACCTGATATTCACACACTGGATCTGGGGTTAAAATACCTTAGACCAGTGGTCACCAACTGGTGGTCCGTGGACCACTGGTGGTCCGTGAGAAAATTTTGGTGGTCTGCAGAAAAATTATTTTCATTTTTTATATTGCACTAAATACTATTTTTCTTTTTTAAAAATTCATGTTAGTGGTCCGCGGGATTTAAAATTATGAATTTAGTGGTCCCTGAGGTCCGAAAGGTTGGTGACCCCTGCCTTAGACTACCCTTTCCCAATGTAATTTTTCTACATGCATTGGTATCCTAACTCCCATCATCCCCAGACAATATGCCCAGTTTAAATTTGAATTTTAGCCTACACCTAGACCCGACCCGTATTCTACATTATTTTCTCACATTTAAGAGAATGGAAGGAGGATATGCTATTCTTTCTAGTTTCTTATCTAAGTAATACATAGATTTACATTCTGATAAATAATAAAACAGCTCTTCTCAACTTAATCTTCCTCAGGTACGTTGTACATCCAGTTCTTTAATTCTCAACCAACATGGGATTATGGAATTTGAAATTCATTGTATCTGCAAGGGAACCATATTATATTTGTTCAACAGGCTAGGCAGCAGCCCATTTATTATTTTATTTTATTTTATTTTATTTTATTGTTTTTTATTTTATTTTTATTTTTATTTATTTTATTATATTTTATTTTATTATTTTATTTTATTTATTTTAATTTAATTTAATTATTTATTTGATTATTTTATTTTAAATTTATTTATTTATTTATTTATTTATTTATTTATTTATTTATTTATTTATTTATTTATTTATGGGAGGAGATCACAAGTTCTAGTCCCAGAGCCAGCTGAATCATTTTCAGCCAGCCCACCCACCTCACAGGGTTGTTGTGGGGAAAATAGGAAACTTCATTTTTAATGGTGAGGGCTGCTCACATTCACTCCAGTGACTAAAAAAAAAAAACATAATTAGCATTACATCATGCTAAGCCTTTAACCATACGGTAGTTTATTGGTCATGACTAGATTCACTCAGCGTTCTAAGGCAAAGTAAAGCAGGCTATGGCTTAGCCTAATGCATGAACTTGTCTGGGTATTTCAACCATGAATCAGAGTTATTGCCTTCAAAACCCTGCTTGAGGTTTCTGAGGATACCTAGCTGACCATGGTGAGAAAAAAAGCTTGGCTAAATAGGCTTTTGTTGTGATTCAAATGTTTTGTTTCTTTTTGGATTGTGAAAGACACTCTGAATGCATGGGTGGTTTTGATTACTTCTGTTCAGGTCTGAGTCAGTGAAATGTGCCCATTGGTACTAGGGTCACAGGGATTTGAGAAGAGTTCCATGTGGCCATCCAATCCCAAAGGTGCTTTTTCAAAAGGCAACTGGACTTTGTTTTTCCTTGAAGATGTTCTCTTCTCACCCAAGAAGCTTCTTCAGAGAAAAAAACACCTTTGGGACAACCAAGACTTGGATGACTGAGAATCTCCATAGACTTTGCCAACCAATCTCTGTTCATTCGGGCTTTCTCCTTAGCAGGAAGCGGTCTACTTCACAACTACAGGTAGCCCTCGACTTATGACCACAACTAACATTTATGTTGTTAAGTGAGGCATTTGTTAAGTGAGTTTTGTGCCATTTTACAACCTTTCTTGCCACAGTTAAGTGAATCACTGCAGTTGGATAAGTTAGTAACCTTGAATCTTGGTTATTAAGTGAATCTTGCTTCCCCATTGACTTTGCTTGTCAGGTGGTCACAAAAGGTGATCACATGAGCTTGGGACACAGCAACGGTCATAAATACGAACCAGTTCCCAAGCATCCAAATTTTGATCACATGATCATAGGGATGCTGCAAATGTTGTAACTTTGAAAAACGGTCATAAGTCACATTTTTCAGTGCCATTGTAACTTTGAACGGTCTCTAAATGAACTATTGCGAGTTGAGGACTACCTGTACTGTTAAGATTTAAAACCAGGTCTGTATGATCTGTGGTTTATCAAGCTCAGCCCCACCTTCCCTGTGAACTATTTCTCTATACCCATCTCCTGCAGCAAAATAGAAGATGCCTCATCTCCTCTGGAGGGCTGCAAGTTAATGGGTGTAGGAACAACATGACACAATTTGGTGAGTCACTGTTGTGCTGGTCTAATTTTACTTTTGTTAGCTCATTTGTTTCCTTATTGCCTGAATTTTAGTCTTGTCTGGTTGAATCATGGTTGACAGATAGCCATTACTCAATAACATAATCTAATATTAGGTACACTGGATGGAAAATTATAAAATGGTGGTTGAAGAATTGAAGATCTCTTCCTCTTGTTTCTTCCTCAAAGCTGCTGGGTCTATCTCTTCTCACAGTCTTATCTCAGATAATCACACTAAAAGTCTGTCTGACTTTTTCTTTGCCGATTCTCTTTGCCCAAAATTCATACTTTGCTGCCCTGGTATTAGGAGGCTCCTCAACTGCTTCTTTGGAACTTAGATTTATCATTCTTTGCATGGAGCAGATAACAGGTGACTTCTTCTATGTTAAAAAAAAGTACAGAGCATCTTGCTTCCCTGGACCTTAGGTCCACTTACTAGATCTTGGTTCTTCATAGTTGGGGGATTGGTAATTGATTTCTTTCGTTAAGTTTGACCTTCGTCAGCATGAATCGTCTGGAGTTACGTAATATAGACTGAAAGTGTTCTTCTATGCTGTACCTAAAACTCAATGCCATCGCCTTTCTGCATTATTTTATTTTATTTCAGTTTTTTTCACATTTCTGAACCATCCATCTCCCTCACAAATACATTATACATTGTGTTTGGTTTTCGAGCTTTAGCATCACAGCTAACCCTGTGCAGGTGTTCAATGAATGCATAGAGAGCTCAAATTAGGTTAAAAAATGGGGCAGACAAGATGCCCTACTCCTTTCTTTCACTGTTCACCAAGTAATCACCATGCATGTCTACAGGAATGCTGTATATATGTTTGCTTGAATGCAAGAATAACTGTTTGCATGGTTTGGAAGCCTGCTCAAGATTTTGGATCATGTAGAGAACTGCATGCGTGTTCAAACCAACATGAAAAGACGTTCCTTTCAGACCCCTACTTATTGTTGGAGGTTGTGAAATGGAGGGAGAAGGGCTTTAATTATTTTTTATTTACTATTTTATTTAACTTCGATGCCACCCATCTCACTGAGCTTGACTCTCTGAGGGCTATGTTGCAATTCCATTGTCGGTATCTTTTCATGTCTTTCAACCAAAGGGCTAATCTCACCAGAGGTGGGTTCCTCCTGGTTCGGACCGGTTCACCCGAACCGGTAGCGACCCGCTGGTGACATCACGATGATGTCACGGATCCAGTTTGGTGCCGCCATCTTTTTTTTTTTAATTTTACTTTTTTTTTCTTCTGCGCATGCGCAGAAGCCGAGTTTCCAGCACTGCGCATGCGTCGCCATCTTGTTTTTGGCTTTTTAAATTTTTTAAATTTTTTTTTATTTTTTTGCACTGCGCATGCGTGCACGCACGCCCACGAGGTGCAGCCATGTGGCGCGGGAGGAAGCGAACCGGCAGCGAGGTAAGTTAGAACCCACCCCTGAATCTCACCAGCATTTCTGAATTTTGTCAGCATCTACTTACCCGATAGTCCAAGAGAATAAGCTATGCTTCTCATATCAGAGCTAGAATTCATATTGGGGGGGGGGGGAGGTTAGTTCTTTCAAGCTTTTAATGAAAATGGCTAATTCCTGGCTGTCGGTTTAGTTGCAAAGCTCTTGTGCCGACATTTTCTTTCTTTCATTACTGAGGGCTGCTGATGCATCCATTCCAGCTGCTAGTTTCTGATCATGGTTGCATCTCCACATGAAGGAACATATGAGTGTCATAAGAATGTATGACATAAATATAATAGCAAATTGAAACTTGAATTGCACCGTTCCAGCCATTGACCTAGTTTGACTTTTACTAGCAACTAATTGGGTTGAGCCCCTTTGACATTATGAATCTTCAGAGGAAACTTTAGACTAGGGGAGGTTAGATATACATGATGCAAATTGATGGCATCTATATAATATCTATAGGTTAAATGTGGGGTGTTACTTCCAAATGGATCCATCTGGAAGTTGAGTCATGGCCACTGGACTTCTTTTCTTTTTGGTTTGCAACGTCTCGCTGCTTATCCAAGTAGCTTCTTCAGGATGACTGAGAATCTCTTACTGACATTCCAAATGGATCCTTCCCATTGCATGTCATTCTCTACCTATGCTAAAACAGCCACCTGGTGCAACCTCCATATATATATAAACTGTGACATCATGTCAGTTTTTGAATAAGGTATTGTTTTCACCATCTTTCTATTTTGAAGAACACCAAACATTTTGCTAGAACAGATGTGCTGCTGCGGTACATGGAAGATCAATAGAACATTTGTTTCTCGAGTCAATTGTTTAATTTAAAAGCGAAGGGAGTTTGGCTCTTCTTCCAAAGGATCACAACTCACTGGGAAATAGTTGATGAGCTGAGGATCTGTCTGTTGTACAGCTTTAAAGAGTCAAGTTGGCGGCCATGACAGCACAATCAAATGGAATAACTGTTAAACAGGAAGCATAGCTTGGGATTGCTCTGTTGCCTTTTTTGGCACTCTCCTATGAATACCTCTGCTGGCATTTGTGAGTAGGTTGTGGTTGAGTCTTATTTCTAAACCCAGCCCGTTGTATATTCAACAAATCATAGTTAAGATAAGGGAGAAATAATTGACCTTTCCATAATGAGATCTGTAACATTTGCCCAAGCAATGTAATCAATTTTGCTACACATCCACAAGCTTAAAAGAGCTTGTATCAGGGGTGAAATGCTCCTGGTTCGCTCTTACCTGTCGGTTGCCATAGAGCCGGTTGCCAAGGTAGCGTGAGGCGTAGCCCACCCGCCCGGACGCCGCCATTTGAGTTCTTTTACCCTCTGCGAATGCACAGAACGCTTTGCGCATGCGCAGAGGGTAAAAGAACCCAAATGGCGGCGTCCAGCCGGCATCCGGGCGGGTGGGCAGCAGTGTTCCCTCTAAGCTGTGCGGCTGCGCGGCTGTGCACGTGACATGGAATCGCCGTGCGGCAGTTTCCAACTGCCACGCAGCGATTTTCAATGTCAGTGGGAACATTGCTGCGCGGCTGCACACCTGACAGGAAATCGACACGCGGCAGTTTCTAACTGCCGCGCAGCGATTTTCAATGTCAGAGGGAACATTGGTGGGCAGGCTCTACGGCGACCGACAGGTAAGAGCGAACCGGGAGCATTTCACCCCTGGCTTGTATCTTGTGCTTAACTGATTTTCAAGTTTCGATCATAACCGAGTCTGGCAATTATGGTCATAAGTCATGACAGTCGTATACTGAATTTGTGACCTTTTATCAGAGCAGTCGTTAAATAAATGCCATGGTCATTAAGCAAAAACTGTAGTTGTTAAGTGAACCCATTGTTTCCCAGGGGACAATTTTTGCCAGCAAATTTTTGCCAGTAAATTTCAAGCAAAAACAAAATCATGGTCATGTGACCACAGGACTTTGCAAATGGCCGTAAATGCATGCCAGTTGCCATGTGCCCCAAAGCAGTCACTCAACACGAGGGGAAATGACACCAGAACTTCAAAACCGTGTCAGAAATAGCTTTGGAGGGGGTATCTGTCATAATTTTCAACATTCACAAATTGAGGACTGCCTATATTTACTAAATTTAGATTCCCATTTTTTTGGTGAAAACTCAGAACAGCTTTCCTGAGGTTCTTCCTTAATTTTATTCACATCAAAACTATCTTATGAGTGAATTAGGCTCAGAGACTGGTCCCAGGGCCTACCATGAGTTCATTAGTCAGTTGCTGCATTGGAATGGGGAAAAACTGTCTCTAATTACTGTTCACTAATTTGCTAATCGGTAAGGAGGCTATTAAAGGAGAATTGTTGCCTCCTTCAACCCTCCAGTCTGGTTAAATTTCTATGGATTGTTGCGGGGAAAGGCAAGGTTATACTTATATAATTGCTAGCAGGTGATTGAAATGTCTGAATTGGGATGATTTTTTTTTAAATGCCCTATTTTATTCTAGATTAAATCCTCCTAGTTTAACCACCTCATTTTGTTCAGCTTAAAATCTCTTCTTTTTCAATAAATTGTCTTGCCTGGAAAATGTGCTTGATTAAGTAGCAGCTTATTCTTTCTGGTTTGTTGATTTGCTAGCGATTGCACATTTGTATTGCAAGCACCTACCTCCTTGTGCCAGAAAATACTGTCTGACTTCCAGATAATGCATGAAATATTAATAAACATCAGGCTGATGATTGTTTAGACAGTTTTGATTTAATTTTGAAAAACAAGACTGTCAAAACAGAACTGGAAATATGTTGTACAGGTAGTCCTTGACTTATAACAGTTCATTTAGTGACCGTTCAAAGTTACAACAGCACTGAAAAAGGGGGACCTATGATTGTTTTTCACACTTACAACCGTTGCAGCATCCCGATGGTCACGTGATTAAAGTTTGAATGCTTAGCAACTGGTTCATATTTATGACGGTTGCACTGTCCCTGGGTCATGTGATATCCCCTTTTGAGACCTTCTGACAAGCAAAGTCAATGGGGAAGCCAGATTCACTTAACAACTGGGTCATTAACTTAACAACTGCAATGATTCACTTAACAACTGTGAATAACAACAAATGGGGCAAAATTCACTTAAGAAATTTCTCACTTAGCAACAAAAATGTGGGTCTCAATTAGGGTCGTAAGTTGAGTATTTAGTAGAGCTGTTCATCTTTAACGGATATGAGGAGAAATATTTTTTCATCGTTTCTTCTTCAGCTGCTTCTTCCTTAGAACTGTTCCAGGAGATAGAAGGTACTCCCAGAACAGAGTTCATACAATACGGGAAGACCAGAAGCCTTCATAGTTTAGCATAATGTAAGACTAAGGCAATTTGACTTGTGTTCGTTTTTCTGCTTCCTTTGACAAAGACATTTATTATTCCACCCATTGCAACTAGCTGGGTGGTAATAGGTTGGCAAAATGTTTCTTCTACCTGAGGTTTTTAAGGGAGGCACCTTAAGGTGGGTTCTTCTTTTCTTGGCTGCCGGTTCGCTCAGTGCTGTGCTGCGCGGGCGCGCTTTGCACGTGCTTCGTGCATGCACAGTTCTTTAAAAAAGCTGTGCATGCGCAGAAGCAAAAAACAAGATGGCGCCGCATAGACGCCGCCGAAAGAACCGGTTTGGGGGCATGGCAGGCCTGGGTCGCTGCTGGTTCTAGCGACCCAGGCCGCCAAGTTACTACCGGTTCTTTAAGAACTGGTCCGAACCGGGAGGAACCCACCTCTGGAGGCACCATTTTGGTTACAATTCTTCTGTCCAAGCTTCGCAGATAAAACCAGCTGTTGATGGTCAGACACTGTGGTTGGCAATATGGCATCAGTGTACCTGCAACTGTGGTTATTGACACCCATGAGTTCTTGGCCCATCTGTCATTTCAAGATTTTTCTCGGTAAAATAAAAGTGACATTGTAATACTGTAAAGCCCAGCATCATACCTTACACTCAAGAGTTTAGCTGAGCCCAATAGATCCTGTAGACCAGGGGTGTCAAACTCACCCACCCCCGGTTTAGTGAAGGGAAAAAAGTATGTGATGACACGAGTTTGACACCCCTGCTGTAGTCATACTTTGAAAATTAAAACAGAGGGTGGCTGTAGTTCTGGATTTTGTTGTCAAATATACCCATGAAGCGGTGAAACCTACGGGAGGAAGCTAGAGAAAATCTCCTGACTTGGCCTTCTAAGAAATAGATAGTTTGTCATTGGCTATGTCCATTTTGTCATTCACACTATCGGAAGAGAAGTCCTCTGTAGCTATTTGGTAAGAGCATCAATGGCACACTCTCAAAAACTGATATATGAGTATTGGCTCCCAAAGCTTTGCATGCCACTGATCACCCTAACCCTTCCCTAGAGTTGCACAAACCTTCGACATTGCTAGGTTAAATAGCAATGCACTTTTCTTTCTTTCTTTCTTCCCCCCCACCCCCTTTCCTTCTCATCTTTTGCTCTCCCCACTGGCATTTCCAATCAGCCCTGGGTCCAAGGAGAAGGAGGGAGCTGGATTGGAAGTTAGGCCCACAAGAAATGGACTCCGCAATGAACACCGTAAGCTGCTGTGGCCTAGAGGTGGAGCTCTTGCCTCACAATCAGGAGGTTGTGAGTTCGATCCTAGGTAGAGGCAGATGTAGGGTCTCCTGCTTGGGCAGGGGGTTGGACTAGATGACCTGCAAGGTCCCTTCCAACTCTGTTAATCTGTTAAAGTATCTGTTATTTGGGCAGCAATCTGCTACTTGAATCTTAGCATTCATTTTGAACTCTAGTTAAGAAAGAAATTTAAGAGAGTTTGCAAATCACGCTAAGACCTGGGGTCATATTCCTGTGGAGTTTTTAGGTGCGTGAGTTCAAAGAAATGTTTCAAAACCACTTTTTCCACTGCTGAGTGTGATAAACCATTTTTGTGTGTCTTGGCCTTAAAACATGCAAACAGCTTTCTTTTGGGGTAGGGGGAACATGAATCTCATTCGACAGTTTCTTCTATATCTTCCATAAAACTTTTATTGGTATAAATGATTCAGTGTATGTCTGCTCAACTGTGGGTGGAGGAACACAGTAGCTACCTGTACAACATATTTGTAATTGTTAACAGTGAAGCTGATGTCTACTCTTATAATAAGTGAATTATTAAAAAAAAAATAGGCCACCTTGCTTTTCTCCGTAAAGTTGCCATTTACTTTTATAAAGTTTTTGTTTAACAACCTGATGAGTGATCTTCAAAGCAATCTTAATTAGTAGATTAACTACTAGCTACAAATATCTCAAAATACTGCTTTTCAAAGACTGCTCCTTCCTATAGTTCACGTTTCGAAGTTTTGCTGAGGCAGTATTTCCTGCAGTCATGGACCACTGAATAACAATTCAGAAAATAGGTGAATTACCCGATTAAGTACTCTACTCCCTCTGTTTTAACAGCATAGGAGTTCACACTTTTTTTATTTTTTTTTATTTTAGCGAACAAGACAATGATTGTGGTTATTTTCATATATTTCTTTCCCACCAGCTTCGTCATTTGGCTTTTAAAATTAAACGATGAATCAAAATGCATTGCAAAATTAAGAATGCTCCTGTGTACCATTTGGATCATTTTCCGCCTCCTGTGCAATAACAACAACGAGTCTTTGCACAAATGTGCTGGTCAGGAAGGTTCCCCAGTAGAACTCCCTTGTATAATAGCAGACTAGAGGCAAATTGGTCTTAAAGTCAAATCTGCTTTCAGTGATCCCAGTGTTCAGCTGCTGATCCATTATCATGATTGAGCTGACTGTCAGTGCACTTGGAGTGGGGGGAGCAGGGATTGAGTGCTGTGGCCCAGTAACATCCGGAGCCTATATCAGACCATCTGATGGACTTCCACAAGCTATTCTTTTAGCCACACTGCATTAAGGTAAAAGTAAAGTCTCCTTTTATTGAATTTAGTTCACAATCACTGCATAGGTGTGTCCATATAGTTTTCTTGACAGCATTTCGGAGGTGATTTGACATTGTCACCTTCTGGAACATTTTTTTAGATTTCTCTGTCCAGTTTACTTTTTTGGGGGATTTGTCGGTGGCCTCCTTTCCAAGTACTAATCAGGTCCAGCTATTCCAAGATCAGCCAAAGTGGCTTGATGCTGCCACCAGTTGTGACTTACTGGAACTTATAAACAGAAAGGCAAGAACACTGGTGATTCAAAAAAGAATAAAAGGTGGGAAAGGTAGGTAGGAGCATAGGAAAAACCTGGTGATCATTTGCCTGCAGAAGCAAGCAAACATTTAGTGTTAGGACTGCATTCTGATATCTAGAAAATGTTAAAATCATGGTGACCGGACCTGGTTAAAATCATGGTGATTTTAACCTTTTTAAAGATACTTTTGGCCTGGATGATTGAGTGTTCATTGGCAGACTACATTCTGAGTTTTAAATGTTTTCTCTTTGAGGGGTTACACAAGTCATGGTTATAATGTAGTGACATTAAAATTTCAATCCGTTTAGGTAGACGTATTGGCGTTTTGGAAAGGAATTGCTTGTTTTAAAATACTTTTTTGTCCCTTGTTTTGCCATCAGGAATGCAAAAAAATAAATAAATTAAAAAATAAATAAATCAGACATTATGGGCATAGTGTTTCTCAACCGTGGCATGTTTGCGATGTGTGTGCTTCAACCTCCAGAATTCTTCACCCAGCAAAACTGGTCGAGGAATTCTGGGAGTTGAAGTCGCGACATCTTCAAGTTGCCAAGGTTGAGAAACACTCTTATAGCAGCTAGGAAGCTACTTTGTAGAGATGGAAGTCATTTGGAGGTTGTGTGCAGCAAACTGCCTACCTCAGAAGGGCCTCAAGTACCTACATGATCTCACTCAGTTCCCATGATTTCACCCCATTCATATTGCCTGGATGAAGCAGGGCACTATCTCTGGCTGGTACATGATCTCATCTAGGTTGTATTAACAGGATGTAGGATGTTCTTAAGGATTGGCAAGGAGAATTCACCAATGAAAATGCTGTTGCTCTTTGTTACCTTTTGCTGCTTGTAAAACTGTATATAAGCAATAAACACTGCGAAGGCAGTCAGACATCTTGGCATCCTGCAATGACTGGTCTCTAACTCCATCACTACTTGTGAACTGTGGGTTGTCAGTGCTTCTGCTAGTAGAATAGGAGACAGTGGAATCTCCATTTGCTTGAGTACAAGCAAGGATATAAGCAATTCTTCCAAGACTGAAGGCGACACACTCAGTTGCCAAAATAATGGTGCTGTGTTTTGCAAGCCAAATGAGACTAAAGAACGAATTCACACAGTCTACATCTCAACCAACTTACTTCGGTTTCTCAGTTTCACCTTTCTCACAAACAAACAAACCAAAATACAACTGAGAATGAGGAAAGGAGCCTGTATCTAGATAAGATCTTCTGAGAAAGACCAGAATAAACACAAAATTATTATTATCTTTGGGAGGGTCTGCTGCGGCTAGCATTGCATAGCGCGTTGTCTTGCATTATGTGTTTGTTACTACTAGCCATTACAGTTCTGGTATTAGCAAGAAAATACTGTTGCACAAAGTGTTGCATTTAAGGTGCAAAACATTCTGTTTCATTTGCCTTCCCCACGTCTTAAGGTGCCCTCCCTGAGTTTTCCCTCCACTAAAAATACTGTATTTTATTCCTCTAATAGCTTACAAAACAGGGAAAGATGCCTATCCAGTCATTCCTTGCAAATTCATTGATAGTGAATTTTAATGTAAAAGAAAATATTTTTATTGCCGCAGCATTTCTGCTAAGAACGACACATCTTCATTGTACAATCAGGTCCTCCAGAATTCCCATTGCCCAACAAGGCAGTTGTTGAGTGAGTTGCACCCAACTTTATGACCTTTTTCTTTTGCCACAGTCGTTAAGCAAATCAGTGCATTTAAAAGAATCCTTCAGCCATTAAGCAAATCCGGCTTCCCACATTCCCCTTGCTTGTCGGAAGCCAGCTGGGGAGGTCACAAATGGTGATCAACGTGACTCCAGGATGCTGCTGCAGCCATAATAAATACATGCCGGTTGACAAGCACCTGAGCACGTAACTCTGGGGATGCTGCAACAGTTGTAAGTGCGAGGATTGGTTGTAAAGCATTTTTTTCAGTGCAGTTTTAACTTCGAACAGTCACTAAACAAATGGCTGTAAGTTGAGCACCATCTGTATAGTGCTCTTCCAATGTCACTCAGCTCAAGATATTAGCCTATTTACAGTTTCACACAGCCATCCTTTCTTATGAGCATTTCCCCCTGCGGTAACCATTCTATCAGTTTGAGGACAGATTTTTCAGCCTTCTCCTGATAATGAAAATATTAATTTTGCCACACAGGGGAGTCTTCAAAGAAAAACTAACTCAGTGAAATTATTGCAGAGTCTTATTAGGGGTTTCTTAGCATATATAACCGTGATGGCACGCGTGCCAGAGGTGGCACGCAGCACCCTCTCTATGGGCATGCGAGCCGTCATCCCAGTTCAGCTCCGCCGTGCATGCACGCGCACCTCCCGCCGGCTAGCTGGTCTTCGGGTCTCTGCTGCGCATGCACAGGGGTTGGGGGGGACATGCGGGAGGGCACGTGCATGAGGGGGGCGCGGCATGTGGGGGGCACATGCACGGGGATGCATGCACAGGGGGGTCCATGCGCATTACATTTTGGGGGTTCGGGCGTGCACGCAGGCATTCACACACGCACACACGCGCTTTGGGCACTCAGTCCGGAAAAGGTTAGCCATCACTGATATATAACATGACAAAGCAATGTGGTTTCCAGGATCTGTGATTCAGATACATGTCCCTCTCTTTTGGCAGAAGTAGAAAGTACACTATATCTCTCCCTCTGGAAGCCCTTCCCACAATATTGTTTCATTTGTATACCACATAATTAAAATAAATAATAGTGTCGACCCTGAAGTGAACCTGACTGAGGCCATCTTGGAGGCTTCAGGGTTGCCACAAAGCAGAAGAAGGGACAGGGAGGGGGGAAATAGCTAGATGGGGTTTTGTAGCCAAAACAAAAAAGTTTTCCTGTGGGAACCAAGGACATTCTAACAGGTGGCTGGCCAGAGGAGGAGTGAAGTAACCAAGCAACCGGCCAGCACCTTGATTGGACAACGTGACCAGTGACTTGTGGGAAAGGGGAAACGTTTACTTTTTCATTAGGTAAAAGCCGCGGGAACTTTCAGAGTTGGCTTTCACAAGTTGTGCCAATATGATGTATCCAATAAATTGTTCTTTGAGGAATTTGCCTGCCTCAGAGTTCTGCTTTCTATGGGTGCATTACTTGGAACGCTGACATAATAGATTCTCTCCATTCCTAACTATCTTCCTCAGTTCAGTGGTCAGGAAGTGATATCAGCAAAAGAATTTGGGGAAGCTTGAGTGATTTGGGATCTTTTCCACTTAACATCTGGATTTAAGTCCATTCAAGGTTAGAAAATGGTGATGACATCTGTAGGGCTACTTGCAAGGATTTTCCAGTTTATTTCCGCAGACTCACAAGTTAGGTTTCCTGAAACTAATAATATTTTAGCAGTTGCTGCTGCTGCTCAAAAATTACCCTTCCTCCACCTGATCTTAACAGAAGCAATGGATGGCATGCTCCAGAATTCCGAGCTGGAGGAGCCTATCCAGGCTAATGGGAAATTCTACAATCCCAATAAATCTGGAAATGTTGAAATTGGTAAAGACCATCATAGTTGTTCTCCTGAGCACGTAGCTACTTGAAAAGCAGTACCACAGCTTTTCTGGTACCACAGCAGTACCACAGCAGGTAGTCCTCAGCTTACAACCACAATTCAGCCTAAAATTTTTGTTGCTAAATGAGACAGTTGTTAAGTGAGTTGATCCTCACTTTATGACCTTTTTGCCACAGTTAGCAATAGCAATAGCACTTAGACTTATATACCGCTTCACAGTGCTTTACAGCCCTCTCTAAGCGGTTTACAGAGTCAGCATATTGCCCCCAACAATTTGGGTCCTCATTTTACCCACCTGGGAAGGATGGAAGGCTGAGTCAACCTTGAGCCTGGTGAGATTTGAACTGCCAAGTTGCAGGCAGCCGGCAGTCAGCAGAAGTAGTCTGCAGTACTGCACTCTATCCACTGCACCACCGAGGCTCTTGTTAAGCAGATCACTATATTTGTTAAGTGAATCATGTGATGGTTAAATGAGTCTGGCTTCCCCCATTGACTCTGCTTGTCAGAAACCAACCGAGAAGGTTACAAATGGTGATCACATGACCCCAGGATGGAGCAACTGTCATAAATATATGCCAGTTGCCGAGTATCCAAATTTTGATCATGTGACCATGAGAATGCAGCAATGCTCATAAGTGTGAAAAACGGTCATAGTCGCTATTTTCAGTGCTGTTGTAACTTCACTGAACAAATGGTTGCAAGTCAAGAATCACCTGTAGATCCAAACACTGGGAAATCAAAATGGTGGGCAGCCAATTCTGCCAATGCCACTAAGACAGCCTAGCCCTTATCTAGGAGGTTTGCCAGGAGAAATGGTGACCTGGAAATCAAGTCACCCATCTTTCACCAACCTTGTCTTTGTCCTAGGACAGGTTCTCCAAACTTGGCAATTTTAAGACTTGTGGACTTCAACTCCCAGAATTCCTTAGCCGGCCCTGAAGAGTTGGAGTCCACAAGTCTTAAAAGTTGCCAAATTTGGAGACCCCTGTCCTAGGATAATTCACAAATTGCTTTAAACTATAGCAGGCATAGAGATTGGACAAAGACTGTCCCCATTCCTGTGTATTTCAATCCTGCAAGCCAGTGGTCTCCAACCATGGCAACTTTAAGACTTGTAGACTTTAACTCCCAGAATTCCTCAGCCAGCCATGACTGGCTGAGAAATTCTGAGAGTTGAAGTCCACAAGTTGCTATGTCCACAAGTTGCTATGGTTGGAGACTCCTGCTGCAAGCTCATCCCATGAAGGCCTCTTGCTGTTCTTGTCCGTGGTGTCATTCCACTCAGACCTTTTCTCTCTTTCTGATGTCTTTCCAGGAAGTCCACAGGATACCCCAGGTGACAGAGGTGAAATGAATGCCAAAAGATGTCGGACCGAAGAAACCCATGTCTGTGAGAAATGCTGTGCTGAGTTCTTTGACCTCACCGAACTCCTCGAGCATAAGAAAAATTGCACTAAAACACCACCTGTCCTCATCATGAATGACAGTGAAGGGGCGGTGCCCTTAGAAGCCTTCCCCGACAGCTCTGTGGAGACTTTTCCAACCAGCCAAATGGATGGTAGGGTGGCTGAGGAGAGTCACGTAAAGAGCTGCCCGGCTTCGGCAGAAAAGAGAGAAGAGAAAGCTGGATCTGAAGCTTCAGGAGTGACATATCTAAAAACAGAGCCCTCTGTTGCCTCCACAACTCAAGGGCTAAGCTTTCTCCCCAAACCCAAAGTACCAAACACTAATGTGACTTTGCAAACTATACACGGCACTAAAGTGGCTGTCAACCAGTGTACCTCAGAGTCTCTCCCTCCCTCCGTGGCTGGCCTCAGTGCCATCCCGATGATCCTGGAGCAGTTGATGTGCCTACAGCAGCAGCAACTCCAACAACTCCAGCTGACAGAGCAGATCCGCATCCAAATTGCCATGATGGCCCCCCATGTCCTACATCCCTCCGTTGCTGCTGCAGAACCCCTCAAAGCTTTGGGGGCTCATATGTCCCAGCAGCTGTCGGCTGCTGTTGCTTTAATTGGACAGAAAGCTGGGAATCCAAGCCTATCCCTGGAATCCTTGAAGCAAGGCAAACTACCTCATTCAAATATCGCTATTCCGACAGCCGTCTCGGTGGCCGGTGGGCTTGCTCCTGCCCTGTCCTTGAAGCCTGATGCAGGTCGAAGCTTGCCAGGTTCCATGTCTCGCTTCCTGAGCCCTTTGCTACCTCAATCCACCAGCTCAGCCCTCTTCCAGAATCCCCTTTCCACTGTCTCCCCAGCTAGCGACCCCTCAAAGAAGGGGAAAGGGAAAGTAGCAAATGTGAGCGTCCCTGAAAGTAAACCGAGCCAGGAGGAGTCCTTCTTCAAACACAAGTGCAAGTTTTGTGGCAAAGTCTTTGGCAACGACAGCGCTCTGCAGATTCACCTTCGTTCCCATACCGGGGAGAGGCCCTACAAGTGCAACATTTGTGGCAATCGTTTCACCACCAAAGGCAATCTGAAAGTGCATTTCCAGCGGCATAAAGACAAATACCCTCATATCAAAATGAATCCTTATCCTGTGCCTGAACACCTAGATAATGTGCCCACCAGCACCGGCATACCTTATGGCATGTCTGTCCCACTAGATGAATCTAATCTCATTGTGGATTCCAAACCTATTTTGACCACCCTGCCTGGCTCCGTAGGCTCGGCCTTGCCACCACCAAACACTTCCAACCCCACAAGTAGCAAGGATCTTTTTACCAATACACTTCTAAGCGATGCCCAGCCTAGGCCTTCTCCAGAAAGTGAAGGAGATTCTTCATCGGGTCCAGCCAGTCATGAATCGGGAGCTGAGCAGAACCAGAGCTCTCCACAGGCTGGCTGCAGTGGGAGCGCTTTCCACGGATGCCGGGTTGGTGAGCAAGGCTCTGAAACAACAAAGCTCCAGCAGCTGGTGGAGAACATTGACAAAGCCACCACTGACCCCAATGAGTGCTTGATCTGCCATAGAGTTCTCAGTTGCCAGAGCTCCCTCAAAATGCATTACCGCACTCACACGGGAGAGAGGCCCTTCAAGTGCAAGATTTGTGGCCGTGCTTTTTCCACCAAAGGCAACCTCAAAACACACTATGGTGTGCACCGGGCAAATACTCCCCTGAAGATGCAGCACTCCTGTCCCATCTGCCAAAAGAAATTTACAAATGCAGTGGTGCTACAGCAGCACATTCGCATGCATATGGGAGGCCAGATTCCCAATACCCCAGTGGCAGAAAACACCCATGATAATAACGACACGGAGACTACTTCAGCTGAGAACAACGGAGATCCCTGTTGCTTAGAGATCAATGAAAGCATGGAAATGGATGAAGACTTGGAATCACCCAACGGCCCAAACCATTCTTCTAAATCTTGCAACGCTCAAGCTGATCCATCAACACCTGTTTCTGCCAGTATTTCAGCGCTAGAAAACCATATGAAGATGGTGAATTCGGCTTTGACTTTGCAGCGACAGAGCAGTTTGAAGTCGAGTGATAATGGATCTGCGGAGAGCGACGGCATGACTAATGATTCTTCCTCAGTGGCAGGTGATCTGGACTATCAAAACGGTAGCCGTAGCCCCATCACCTCTGAATCGACATCCTTCCTGGCCATGTCTCCAACCAACAGTCAAGCAGAGAGCACCAGATCAAAGTCACCGTGTTTTAGTATCCAAGAAGATGGAATAGTGGGAAGTAAGGCTGAAGGCCCTGAAGTCACACCTACAGAAAGAGAACGGGCTTTGGATCTAACATATGGCAACATTGGTCGAAAAGTGATCAAAGAGGAACCTGGGTTATACTTCCAAAATGGAGAATATGGTGAGTCACTTTAAAGGGAAGCAAAAATCCTAGCAATTACTGTGAAATTGATTCTCTTTTTAATACATGGATGGAGTTAAATGTTTGTAGTCTATGCTAGGATAGCCAATCTCCCAGATCAGAGTTCCATTCATCATCCTATCGGCCATATTTTTCTCTAGTACCTAATATTTGAGGAATATTGACTGTGAAAAATGACACCTACCTATCTGATCAAAATCAGTTGCTCTTGAAACCTAGGAACAACTGCATAGCTCTCACCAAAGAGGTGAGATTGTAATCGGTACCTATCTTGTTTGCATGGCTGTATTGTTCCCTTTCTTCCCTTGTGTTCTCTGCCACAATTTTCAGGGGCAGCAATATTAAATCTGAAGTCAGCGTAGCTAGACAAAGTATAACACAGAATGCACTTTATGAATGACAGGTAAATGTGAATTCATTTCCTAGGCAAGAAAATTCTTTATTTTTAGTTTTCTTTTACATCCAATTACTTAAAATCACTTAAAATAAAATTCATGGCTTTGGAACAAGTGGGAAAGTACTGCTACTCAACTTGGCATCATATCGCTGTTTTGAATTATTTAACTCCGATTTTTCTTGATGGGATGGGAGCTGTGATCACATTATCCAAGCAACATCCTGTTGAAGGCTGGCTTTTCGCACTAAATGATACAGAATTATAAATCAAAGTAGGAATCTTGTCTTGTTTCTGAAGGAGAGCCCTTTATGCATCACACACAAAGGAAATGCACCCACCCCAAAAGAGCAAAAGCAGAATTGTATGGGCTCTAATTTATACACCATGTTCTAATGTTTCACACCAGGTTGAGGAAGATGTTGATCTGTTCACCAGTTGCATCTGGCATTTGGCTGCTAAATGTTGATGGTGAATTGCAAGAGTCTTGCTGTTCTCTCTTTAACTAGACTTAGCTGGCAGGCAGCCCTTCACATAAAGAATAACAGCCCTGCCAACAGAAAATTGTCCTCTGTAAAATAGGATATATGCAGAGGTGGGTTCCTCCCGGTTCGGACCGGTTTGCCCGAACCGGTAGCAACGCGCTGGTGAAGTCACGGAGCCAGTTCAGTCGGTGCCGGTCTGTGGACACCGCCATCTTTTGGGGGGGAATTTTTTTTTTGAATTTTTATTTTATTTTTTCTTCTGCGCATGCGCAGAAGCTGAATTTCCGGCACTGCGCATGCGTCGCCATCTTGGTTTTGGCTTTTTTTTAAAAAAATTTGGATCTTTCGGCACTGTGCATGTGCGTGCGCGCAAAGCACACCCACACCCATGAGGCGCAGCCACGCGGCGCAGGAGGAAGTGAACCGGCAGCAAGGTAAGTTAGAACCCACCCCTAGATATATGGCTATTCTTCTTTCCTCTAACTTGTACAGTTTGCTTGGTAGCTAATACTCATATCTGGAAAATATATGTTCTTAAGTGTAAACAGTGACTGGGTTCATATAGCATGTTAAGCCATGATGAGGTTTGTTTGGTTTTGGTGTAGACCAAAGTGCAAACTTAACGATTATGGAATCTTGTAAGATGTGGTTTATAACTTATTGTTAGTGAATCCAGTCAAAAGAATCTATTCAACTAACTATAATCAATCAAACTATGCAGGGGTGAAATGCTCCTGGTTCGCTCGTGCCTGTCGGTCGCCGTAGAGCCGGTCGCCAAGGTAGCGCGAGGCTCTGCCCGGACGCCGGCGTTTGGGTTCTTTTACCCTCTGCACATGCACAGAATGCTTTGCGCATGTGCAGAGGGTAAAAGAACCCAAATGGCAGTGTCCGGGTGGGTGGGCGGAGCCTCGCGCTACCTTGGCGACTGGCTCTACGGCGACCGACAGGCATGAGCAAACCGGGAGTATTTCACCCCTGAAACTATGACATAGCATGATGTGTGAACTAGAGTTGTATTAAGATTTGATTCAAAGTTTGAATTTCCATTAGAACTGATTTTTCTGAGTAAGTTCATTGATTCAGATCAAATGGTCAGATTCAATTTGGTGCTTCCAAGTAAGTTCAATTACTATTCAGATCTGTTCAGAAAATGAATTTACAGTGAAGTTTTGAACCCATTTGATTTTTCAATTTGAACTGAATCTAGTGTACCCAACCGGACCCTCTAGTGTGAACCCAGTAATTTGCCTGTTGAAACATGAGAGATGAATGGGCATTTCAGAGGGTCCACTAATTTAAAAATGACACATCAATTCAAATTATCTCAGTTTACTTTCTCCTGCCACCCCCCCTTCCCCCCATCTTTCGCAAGCTTTTCTTGAACAGCTGAAATGGTTTGTGTGAATTCCAATCAGGGAAAAAATATTTGGCCAAAATTATAGTTGTAAAATTGAGCCGATTTAGTTTACCATCTATTATGCTGAGGTCATGGAACTTCATGGCTGCTGGCTGGCTGGGGCCTCCCTAGTCCTTGCCCAAGTCCTGGCTAGCATTCAGATGACTGAGTTAAGTGCCCTGTACTGAACCCAGCCGTGTGAAATGTGAATTATGGCTTTCTCGGTTTGGAGGAAAGATGGGTTTAGAAAAAAAATTGGGCTACTGTGGCGTATTCAGAAACATTGTTCAGCTTTTAAAAAACCTGCATGATTGATATTTGTGGGTATCATCAGTTATGACCTACATTTGGTGGGTCCCTGAGAGAGCTACCTTCTCTGCTTTGACACC
>QLTV01002845.1:4189966-4232162 GCA_003457575.1 Thermophis baileyi | reverse complement strand
CCTATTTCCCCCAAACACCATCCTGCAAATATTCTATTTGTTATTTTTATTTTATTTTATTTTATTATTTTATTTTATTTTATTTTATTTTATTTTATTTTATTTTATTCTTTTATTTTTTTATTTTATTTTATTTTATTTTATTCTTTTATTTTTTTATTTTATTTTATTCTTTTATTTTATTTAATATGCCGCCCATCTCACTATTCAAAGCAACCCTGGGTGGTTAACACACATTTGGACATGCAGAACATGTATGTTAAGGAATTGTGCAGAGTAACCTCTGCTTCTGAAGGCTTGCACAGTGAACCGTAATGTTGCAGTAGATATGAGTAATGATGCAGTCAATACACAGATACGTTAAAGTGTATAAAAGTAGTTTACTTAAAAAGATAGCACAGTCCAAATAACAGTCCGAATCATACACGTTCAATCAGTCAGTGTTCAGAAGTACAGCAGTCTTCTTACCAGTCTTTCTTTGTCTTAATCATCAAACAAAGATTCTCTCCTATCACAGATAGTTAGCTACACACAGAGCTTAATTGCAGACAATGATTCAGTCAATACACAGATACGTTAAAGTGTATAAAAGTAGTTTACTTAAAGAGATAGCACAGTCCAAATAACAGTCCGAATCATACACGTTCTATCTGTCAGTATTCAGAAGTACAGCAGTCTTCTTACTAGTCTTTCTTTGTCTTAATCATCAAACAAAGATTCTCTCCTATCACAGATAGTTAGCTACACACAGAGCTTAATTGCAGACACGAAGTCACTCAGCAATGAATCAGCAAAAGCGAGAGAGAGAGAGAGAGAGCTAACCATGTTCTCTAGCTCCCTCTTATGGCCGTTACTGCCAGTCAGAATGCAACAATGCATTTAAAGCCATATTACATATATTACATTAAACATTGATTTGTGGCTTGTTTATATTAACCAACCCAACTGTTTGGACAGAGTCCTAACAGTTACAATGACCCTGAAAAAAGGGGACTTCTGACGAGCCTTTGCACTTTTGCATCTGATCAAAATCTGAGTATTTGGCAATTGGCATATATTTACCCCAGTTGCATCATCCCGGGGTCTCACCATTGCCATTTGTGACTTTCTCAGGGGGCTTCTGACAAGCAAAGTCAATGGGGGAAGCCAGTTTCGCTTAACAACCATGTGATTTGTTTAACAACTGCAGCAAAACAGGTGATAAACTGGGTGTGACTCATTTAATGACCACATGGCTTAGCGATGGAAGTTCTGGTTCCAGTTGTGGTCATACATCAAGGATTATCTATGTACACCTTCACCCCACAAATTCCTAATTATTTTCATCTCCATCATGTCTTTTCAACTCCCAGTATGACTTGTTCATATTCACTCAGTTATTTGCTTTGAATAATAAAATTGGGCTTGGAAATTTTTTATGAAACTTGCGGTATAAGCAATACATCAACACGCCTTTTATCTTGTTGTTCTTCAGGCCGGAGCAGCATTCACCCATCATTTATCAGAGCACCATCGGCTCTCATCAAAATGGAGATGTCTAGCGATCGCCCCATTAGCACCAGCCATTTCATTGCCCCTCCTGCATTATCGCCCAGTGTGCCTCCTCTACTGGTGCCACCCCATCGCCGTACAGCTAAGCAGCATATCTGCACTACATGTGGTAAGAACTTCTCTTCAGCAAGTGCTCTTCAGATCCATGAACGGACTCACACGGGGGAAAAGCCGTTTGCCTGCACCATCTGTGGAAGAGCTTTTACCACAAAGGGGAATCTCAAGGTGAGCAATTTGAAGGCAACGATACGTACTATGTTCAGCTCCTTCTTCACTATCGGCCTTAGGTTGTTGTAGATACTACAGGATGACATCCTATATTCATGAGACGTTCTCATCTCTTCCCAAAGGTGCTCTTTTAAAGAGGCAACTGGACTTTCTGGTTTTCTTTTGAAGATGTTCCGCTTCTCATCCAAGAAGCTTCTTCAGCTCTGACTGGATGGTGAGGAATGGAAGGATCTATACTCCTTCCTGAAGAAGCTTCTTGGATGAGAAGCGAAACGTCTTCAAAGGAAAACCAGAAAGTCCAGTTGCCTTATGAAAAAAAGCACCATTGGGACAACCATGACCTGGATGACTGAGAATCTCCATAGATATTCTCATCTCTTGTTTCTCCTCCTCATGATCCCAAAGGTGCTTTTTCAAGAGGCAACTGGTTCTGGTTTTCTGGTTTTTCTTTGAAGAACGTTTCGCTTCTCATCCAAGAAGCTTCTTCAGCTCTTCTTGGATGAGAAGTGAAACATCTTCAAAGAAAAACCAGAAAGTCCAGTTGCCTCTTGAAAAAGCACCTTTAGGACAACCATGACCTGGATGACTGAGAATCTCCATAGACATCTTCCTTGTGATGGACTCATGCCAGCGCCTCCTTTCCCTTTAATTGCATACCTGCAATTAAAGGACATATGGGATGAGTTACATGTCAGGGATGGGCAACATTTTTTCCCCACATTCTTGGATAATGGATAAGAGTATGTGATAGTAGGGCTACAAGCTACCAAGGGATGAGGCCAGACAGAGGCAGAAGTGGGTGGGTATAGTCTTTTTTCAATTGTGTAAAGAGACAGTTAGCTATCACCAGAGATCTGAATTGCAGAGGAACCTTCAAACCAGACTCAGGGCCATTAGTTGCTTACCAGATACACTTCTCTCCAGAATAAAACTCTGGAATGGTAGAAATTGAGGGAGGGAGTTTTACTCAAGATGTCATGGTAGCCACTGTCCCTGAGCAGGGATTTGAATCTTGCATATCCATTCATTTTAGTTTTAGTTCTTCCAGTTTTGCCCAGATTCATACCCACAGAAGTCTAATGTTGACATTCTTTTCCATAAGGTCCATGTTGGAACTCACATGTGGAACAATTCTGCCAGACGTGGAAGAAGACTGTCCATTGATAACCCGATGGCTTTGCTTGGCAATGATTCAAAGAAGGTATCAGAAATGTTCCCTAAAGATGCAGTGAGCCCTTCGGTGAGCCTTGATCCATCGGCATGGAACCAGTATGCTGCAGTGCTCAGTAATGGCTTAGCCATGAAAACCAATGAGATCTCTGTGATCCAAAGTGGAGGCATCCGTTCTCTTCCAAACACCATTGGGGGAAGTCCAGCGATCAATGTAGCAATGAATTCTGCCACCGTTTCCAAGATCGATAGTTCCCAGGCTGTGATTGGCTCAGAGATGGAGAAGCCGAGCAGCATGGCTGAAGACAATGTGCCAAAACACCAATTCCCTCACTTCATGGAAGAGAACAAAATTGCTGTTAATTGAAAACCAGAAAGCTTGAAAGGTGGCAGGATGGATTTTTTTTAAAAAAAATCACTATCGGAATATATATATCTACGGTATATCTATATATATTTTTAAGAGATGACACCGCAAGTATCCTTATTTTCTTATTGACGTGCAAATGATTCTAAGGCTGTCTATGGAAGAGTTGCCCAGAGTACAATCATGTCCATGTTTTGCGCAAAACAAAAGTGAAGCCAGTTTAGGATCCTCCTTTTTCTATGCGGGTCTTGCAAGATTCTTCTTACATGGGAAACATAAACCTGTAAAAACCTTCGATGTTTTACAATGTGAAATTCCAAAGGTTATAACATTTACCTCTATTTTTTGTTTGTTTGTATGTTTGCTTATTTGTTTTTGTTGAGATGGCTTAAGTAGAAACCATTTGGGGGATTTGAGCAGAATAGAAGCAAATCTCTTTTGATATTTTGGAGCGAGGAGGGGAAATGGCACTCATGGAATTCGTGACTGATAACGTGGAAAGTAATTATGCGGGTAAATATCCTAGAATGCCATCCTTTGGAGGGGTTCCCTTTTTCGTTCATTTTGTTTTTCATTTGATGCGGATTTGAATGTAATAGTGTTACGATGCCTGGTTGACGTGAGGATCTGATATACACAGAATCCTGTTTAAAAACCAAAACTGAATGTTTAAACAGGCACACTGTTGGCCATTGTACACCTTAAATGCTCTGTATCGATTACTGCTGCTTATTTAAAGACTACATCATTGTACATGCACCACCTACAGTGCCAAAAAGCGGACTCTTCGTGGCTGTGTGTTGCTTTCCTCCTACCCATCCCAATATGCAGACAGAGGCATACTGTTGAAGGGAAATCCAATCCTAGCAAGACTGAGTTTTTGCTGTTTCTGCCATTTCTCTTCAGATTCTCAGGTGATGACTTTGGAAGCAGATTACTTAGTGAATGGAAATCTTCCTCACAAGTTTGTTCTTTCTCTGCCACTATCCCTCACCTCCACTTTATGGAAAGGGAGTCTGCCTAAATCTGTATTTAAAATGAAGTAGGTGTTTCATCCGTCTTTGTGTGTGAGAGAGATGACATTTCCACTTTAGCAATTCAGGGCTGCAATCCAGCAAAGACATATACCTGTGTGAGTTTCGACTTCTCATACAGCAAGACTGAATCATTTCTATTTTGCCAGAAGAGGAGACTTTGGGGCAGCCCTACATTTTCTTTGGACTTTTATCTATTTGTAGTTCTTAGGGAAGAAAGCCTGGAATAAAATCCCAATGTGGCATTTGTACTGTATGAAGGTTACTGGAATGGTCTTCTGGATTCTAAGTTATCTACCTCATTATTATTTTTTATTATTATTAATTTGTTTATAGTAGTGTTAAGTTCTATTTTTCTAGACAATAACCACTGTGTCGAACTTGAGATCCAGACAGAAACTACTGTGCACTATTTCAAGCCAAAATAAGATATGCTTGTAGGGATAGTTGAAGATGTTTAGAGGTGTGTTTCATGGAGTGGTGGGGGGAGTTGTGTTTAGTGCACCCACCGCCATTCTCTTTTCATCAGCAGGATCTGCCTGTGTGTTAGCTGCATTGGAAAACTGAACAAAGATTTGGTATTAAGAGGACTTGAATGAAAATGTGGCTTTTTCCAACTTCAAAGTCCAGCTTCGCTCATGCAGAAGGTCTATGAAATAATGTGGTTGTATAATAATATTTTTTTAAAAAAAAACACCAATGTGGTTGCACCTGAACTATTGTATGTGTGTATGTCTCCAGTTATATATATTTTTTAATTATTATAATTTGCTTAGGATCAGTTTTTGCCAAGTTGTGCCTTTCCATCTGGACTTTGTAAAGTAAGAACACAAACTGTTTACACTGTAAAATGGATCTTGTTACGTGGAACATGCCAAAGGTGCATCCCGAGAATAATCTCTCTTTCTGCATTGTGAATGTTTGGACGATTTAAGCAATTCTGCGTAGGATTATATTTTGTTTGTTTATTTGGACTATCTACTGATGCATTTCTGTTGATATGAGAATAAATCTCTGATGAATTTTTTCACATGATGCATCCAAACCTTCATTTTCACTACATGACGGTATCCAGTTCACTAGAGAAACTTCTATTGCATTTTTTAAAAAAAACTTAAAATGTGCATGCTGCCGTTCTTTTTTCTTTTTCTTTATGTGTTTTACAAATATTTAGATCCAATCAAAACTCAAAACATGTAAAAGGCATTACAAATGTTCTAAGCTTCCTCCTAAAGTGTAACAAGGAGAGGACAGGCTCAAAACACAGCCTGGGTCCCACCATGAAAAGACACAATTAGCTGTTGATGTTCAGTGAATCCCTGGCAGGAACTTCAAAGATAATTCAATAAAAGGTCTAGCAATATGGGAGGGACTTTCCAGGCATAAACAGTCTTGGAAAGAGTTTGGTCCCAAGCTATTAAAGCTTTATCCATCATAATGAGAGCCTTGAGTTTTGTTTGAAAGTTTCAGCAGAGGAATGATGACAAAATGCATGACTACATTGTTATGCAAATGCCACAAGTTACATACTTGGGACACAAGTATGGGAGGAGGGTGACATTTGGGCCAGGATGTGATTGTATATGCATCTTCAGGCTTTGTGGTATGATGCTGCTGCAAAGCATTACAAAGGGTGATGTGAGACCCTATTTATCACTACAGCTTCCCCATTCTAGGTCAGGTTGTCAACAAGACCACCCTATAAAGAAGGATTGAGATAACCAGCTTGTATCACACTGATGCCGATCAGCCAACATTGCTAAAAGCCACTATTAACACACTAATGCCATCAGATTGTCCAGCATCCAGTGCTGGATTCAAGAGGGCTCCCAAACTGCAGATCAGGCATTTCTACAAAATCATAAATCCAAGCCCTGAAACCAGCTATAGCTCTCTCTTAAAGAAATTCAACTTCAGATTGTTCTCTCACCTTCAGTCTTTCTAATCCAGAGACATACAAAAATACACATTTCCATTTTAAATGAAAGAAGGAATTCCTTTCCCCCAGGATTATTCCTCTCTGCCAAAAACAAGCTTTAAAAAGCCGCCTAGTCCCATTTGTAGGATGTTTTTGGAAAGAGTCAGTGAAAAAGGAAGACTACCTTGGAGAAACTTGGCATAGTCTTTAATAAAATGTAAATAAACTTCTGTGCCTTGAGGAATAGAGGATAAGCTATTACCAAGTGACTGGATGTGGAACAGTATGTGAAACTAATAGAACTCTAGCATTGACCAGAAATGAATATTCTAAACACTTCTTTTTCCTGTGACAGCTGGAAGCAGAAACTTCCAACCTTAATTTTTAGAGGACATTTGACTTGAATGCTTACTATACCAAAACAAAACAAAATGTTACCCAAGTCTAGGGGAGAACTTTCTGTCTCCAACCATCTCCCACAACTTCTATTGGGGTGAATGTGTCCTCCCAAATTCCTGGTAGTCTTGGGGTTATTTTCCCAAGTCCATACAACACAGTAATGTATCATTATCAAGATGCCATTTTACAAAAGCCAGTGACCATGTAAGTTATAGTTTGTTTGCAAATATTGACAATATTTTTGAAGGGTTTTATTAAATGTTATGTTTAAAGGATATCTGCTACTACCTTGTACTGGAAAGGGTAGAGATGAGGAAAAATAACAAAGCCATCCCAGCATATCAAAGCACAGATGCTTATGGCTTATTACAGTCTACAAGCGATTAATTAAGCAATTATTTGCAGTACATTTGCCCGGGTTTGGGTACAGAGATGAGATAAATGTGCCACGTGTGGATTAAAAGTATGCACGACACTGTTGTACTGCTCATAATTCCAGTCTGGGTACCCAAACTTGTTACTTGCATTTCAATTTATTTAATGCATGTTCTGTCCAACAATGTAATGCTTTTGTTTCCATTAAATTGGGCAAACAACTGGCTCTTCATAGCTGCTCTATTTTAGGAGGAGTTGGGTGAAATAGGGCTGAGTTTGTGGATTAAGGGCATGATTGGGATGTAGTTTGTTTCTCAGAATTGCAAGCAGTTTGTGAATTAGCCTGCTCAGGAGTGGAGGATTGAATGAGTTTTTAGTAGTAATGAAGAGGAGGGCCAATCAAATCCTTCGGAATGTGCAGCAGTGCATGTAAAGTATCTCTTATCAGATCATTGGAATAGTCATGCCTTCTTTCAGGCTGCATCCAATTTTGGTCACCACAATATAAAAAAGATGTTGAGACTCTAGAACAGGGGTGTCAAACTCCCAGCCCACGGGCCGGATGCATCACGTGCTGGCCATGCCCACGCCCTGTTTAGCGAAGGGGGGGAAAGTCACGTGATGACATGACGATGCGAGTTTGACACCCCTGCTCTAGAAAGAGAGCAGAGAAGGGTGACAAAGATGATTGGGTGAGGGGAGGTTTTAAAGGCTAAAACATACGAAGAACAGTTGCAGGAATCGGTATATCTAGTCTAGTGAAAGGAAGAACTAGGGGTGACATGATAGCAGTGTTTTAATATTTGAGGGGCTGCCACAAAGAAGAGGGGGGTCAACCTATTGTTCAAAGCACCAGAAAGCAAGACAAGTATGAACAAAGAGAGAAGCAACCTAGAACTAAGGAGAAATTTCTTGACAATAAGATCAATCAATCAGTGGAACAGTTTGCCTTCAGAAGTTGTGGGTGCTCCAACTTTGGAGGCTTTTAAGAAGAGACTAGACAGCCATTTGTCTAAAATAGTCTCCTGCTTGAGCTGTGGGTTGGATTGGAAGACCTCCAAGGTTCCATCCAACTCTGTTATTCTGTTAAGAACAATTTTTAACTTCTTGCCAGCTTCTGCATTGAGTTTCCTTGTGGAAATCTGGCAAGGAGCATCAGGAATCTTCCATTCCCTGTGTGCTCTCATCCACACAGCAGAAGGTAAATGGCTATTGCTGTGTGGGTGAGAGCATGAGGGATTTTGAGACTGGATGTCAAAAATGAAGATCAAATGACCGCAGCAGCAGTGCAGCAGACAGTAGCATCCAAATTCCATTCCCTGGGCAGTCATGGGTTCAGATTTTGGACACATTCTGTAAGTTAGCCTACTAGACGTACCTTGGTTTAAAAATTGTTGCCCAACGATGGGCCATTTTGTCCAGTTAAAGGTTATGACAATGAGATGTTCATTTACAAACAGTAAATGGTGCATGTACATGATAAAATGGACACCCAAAGCTTCAGTTTCCCTTATGTACTCCTTACACTGTCCCAAATATAGGCTGGGCCTGCCTGCTTCCTTTATATGAGATCATTTCCAGTGGTGAAATCAATTTTTTTTTACTACCGGTTCTGTTGGCATGGCTTGGTGGGTGTGGTGTGGCTTGGTGGGCGTGGCAGGGGAAGGATACTGCAAAATCTCCATTCCCACCCCACTCCTGGGGGAAGGATATTGCAAAAGGTCAGCCAGAGGTGGTATTTGCCGGTTCTCCAAACTACTCAAAATTTCCGCTACCGGTTCTCCGAACTACTCAAAATTTCCACTACCGGTTCTCCAGAACCTGTCAGAACCTGCTCGATTTCACCCCTGATCATTTCAATAACTACTGTAAGCCAGCAATTTTCTGGCTCTACATTGCTAAAGCTATTGAATATCAGCTTTAAACTGGTTTCTGAGAGGTTGCAGAATGGAAAGAGATTCAAAATTTTGTTGTGTAAGAAACTCTACCTTTCTGTAATAAAATGAAATGCAAACAGTTCCAGAGAGGGCTTTTATTTTAAAACACTGCTTCATAATTAGCCAAAAGTTATGGAGCATCAAGACACAAATGTCTCCCATCTGGAATCCTTTCATATTTTCCCACACCATTTTTCTTACCAGAACAAAATGTATAATGGAGGAAAAGAGGGACTAGTCACAGGGTGCCTTTGCATTGGTAATAATGAAATACCTCCATTGGAAATCATCTTCAGGGCTACAAATGAGAATTTCCATTTTAATGGTTCTTTGCATAAAGAATAAAATTTGTGTAAGACAGAAGTTAGCTGTCAGCCAGGCCAGACTTTTTCTCAAGGAGGTGTTTTTTTCCCCTTTGCATTTCTAACATGCAAGCACAGTTTTACAATAACTGTATTAATTTTCTGGAATTAAAAGTGGGACTGTCAGTTCTGCTGTTGCAATGTTCTATGTCTTAATTTCATGCATGCATCAACTGACTTTTGCCAACAAGTTAGATCCTCACTGATATTGGGACAGCAACTTCCCAAATTCCAAACTGATATGGCCAAAACACAAACTCATCCTGTATTGCTACATTTTATGCTGATTCTTGGACCTAAGACTTCTCAAAACCATTTCCCTAAGATTATGCAACCAAGGCAGAGAAAGTGGGGGGTGGGGGATACTAGGTACTGTCTAATTGGTGCCTTCTGGATGTTTTAGACTTCACGTTAGTCCTATGTAGCACAGACAATGAGGAAATATGGCAGTTGCAGTACAGAAGTCTCTGGAAGACACAAGGTTTCTGTGGAGGCAGACTTTCTGCCACACTTTTGAAATATTACTATATTTATTGGTCATGAAGAAAAACATTGGATCGTGTTTCTTGAAGGACAGGAGTTGAATTTGTTTTCTATGTGTTACAGTTTGATTCCCATAAACCCCAGCCAGCATGATCAAAAGGGAGGGATGGCATAATTTGCTGAGCAGTTTGTACTGTACATGTATGGAAGGAACATTCTTCTGAGAAAAACCTACACTTACGCTTGAGAAATATTGGGAACGGGAAGACCAGAAAGAAATGTAGTGTAGGAAGTAGGGAGAACACAAAGCCAAAAAATATGCTAAATATTAGAGAAAACCAAAGAACACCAAAAATAAATCCATATGTTGATTATAGAAGGGCCTTTGAAGAACAAATCAAACTTTCGAATGTGTTAAGAACGGAAATCCTAGAACATCTTATTGTCCTGATACAAAACATATATATATATATAGGATAAGAAGTCACAACCCAGGCCAAACATGGCCAAACAGACTGGCTCCAGACTTCTAGTGAGACAAGGCTGTATATTCTCGCTTTATTTATTTAACAGAATATACAGTATATTGAAACAGGCTGGATTGTAAGAAAATGGTTTTAAAATTGCAGGAAGAAAATTGCTGGAAAATTGATGACAATACTCTGAAAATGTAAATGATCTACATCCTCTAGTAATGAAAGTCAAAAGGCACAGTAAAAAAAAAAGATTAAATATAAAGAAAACCAAACTAATGACAACAGATTCAGCAGCCAATCTAGAACTGACAGCAAAATACGGACGTGGTAGATATTGCCTGCCTTTTAGGTTTACTCAATTAGTGTTGATTGTTTGACCTTGGGGAATCTTGAAGTAACCAGTTAGAAACGGATCATTTGACAGAAGGCCTATCTACATGAACTTAATGGCAAATAATCAACAATCTTTCTGCATGACCTCTTTTGCTTCAGCACATGGGCAGATGGCCTTTATATTCTGCTTCTTCAATGATGGTAACTTGTCCAGATCCCATGTAGGAAAGTGTTCTCCAATCATGATACCTCTACCTCCATGTTTGATATTTGGAATGAGGTTTTTATTATGAATAATGGTTTCGGCAAACATAACATCAATGTACCCTCATAAGTTCTACTTTAGATTGACCTGCCCATAGAACATTGTTCCAGATATCTGGAAGCTCACCCAAGTGCTTAATGGCAAGTCTGAGATTTTTAGTGAACCATTGTTTCCATTTTGCTACTTTTCTATGAATTTTATCCCAGTATTTTTCTAATAGTGAAGCTATGGCAAGACAGGCTTAGACATTCTGAGATTCTCCATAATGATCCTCATTGCATTCTTCCTAGATGCTTTTTTAAAAATGATTTCCTAGTTTATCCCAAACATTTTGGAGCCTTTCTACAAAGCCTTTGATGACTGAACAATGCAGGGCATTAATTATGAAGTTGTTCTTCCTGGTAAGCCAGGGGAGATGGCTGGATTACAAATGGTGGGTTACTGGATATTTATTGAAGTATTGATTTGGCAATTATATTGTTACATGTTGTTATGTTTACTGGTTTGGAACTAAGCCCCTCAGAACTAATATGATTGAAACAGTATACAAATCTTAGTAATAAATAAATACAGGTACAGTGCTGAGACTTATGGGTGGTTTCCTATGTAAATATAATCAATCCCAACTCTGATTAGATTATTCATTATCAGCAAGGTTATCTCAATGCTATCCCCTATGATCTAGCCCTCAAAATGCATGGTTTGGGATTGCAAACAAACAAAAAAAAATCAGTGCGTGGGAAAGGAATCGTTCAAACAAATATATTGGGCTGTATATTAAGCTTTCTCCACGGATGATCTGAATGTATGTAAGGACGAGCCGAGGAGAGCCGGTAAGAGCTCTCTGAGAGGGTAGGTTAGCGAAGAGAAGCAACGTCTCCTCTGAAAGCACAGGAAACGCACCGAAAGGAAGGCGAGAGAGGGATTTAGCAAAGAGGAATGATGTCCTTGGAGTCCACAGTCTTGAAAGGCCACTCTAAATTCCTGCACCAGAGCCGCCACAAGCCTTAACAGCAGAGTGGCGGGAAGATACTGCGACGAGGGAGGGAATAAAACCGGCAAGAAACGCAGCCGGGGAGGTGTCCCCCTCGGCGAGGAATGAGGAAAGGCACCATCGCCTGAGGCGACCAGCAAACGGCCGTCGCCCACTTCCCACACCCGGCTCGGTGGGCTCCGGAGGGGGGAGGAAGGGGACGGCGCGAGCAGGCGTGAGAATCCACGTTACCTGCGCGACGCCGCCCAGCCCCCAGCCCGCCCTGGTTCGGCAGGCAGCGGCGCGCTCTACTCCTAGCGCGGAGAGGCTGGGTGTGGGCCGGGCGAGGCGAAAGCTGGCGACGAGCCGAACCTGCTTCGCGCTCCTCCCCCGCCGGCGTTCCTCGGCACGGCTGCCGCGGTCATGACCGATAACATCCCCTTACAGCCGGTCAGGCAGAAGAAGCGGATGGACAACAAGCACCGCGGCGGGTAAGTTCGGCGCCCGACCTTCTCCTCCTCCTCCCCCCCTCCGAGGGTCTCGCCGGGGCGAGGGCTCGGCCTCCCCTTCCCCATTCAAGCTTCGCCTTTTCCGCGCCGAGGCAGCGAGCCTCAGCCATGGCTGCGGGCGCGCCGCGCCGCCTTTGGTTCCCGGCCCCTAACGGAGGGTAGCCTTCACTCGCCCTCCCTACCCAGTGCTGCTACTTCTGGGGCTGCTTTACGGGGGAAATGCCGCTGGGTCTGTGCCGGCCCTGTCGTTTCGGCTGCAGAAACGGCGTCACCCGAGTTTCCGAGCCGGCCAAATTCCTCAGATAGCGGCGGAGGAGGGTATTTCCGTGGCCGATTCCCTACATGTTGTACGGTGCAGCGCCTTTCCCTCGCCCGAGCCGGGTTCCGCGGACCGTTTCCCTCACCTTTCTCTCCCCCCCCCCCCCGTTGTAAACACCCGTTTCGATACCGCCTCAGTAACCATCGCGTTTCCCTCGCGTTGGGAAGAACCCGGTCGCCTTAGGAGGAGAAATAAACCGGGGAAAGGGTTGTGGGGGACCTGGGCCGGAACGGGCGGCGGGAGGAAGGCTGGACAGCAGGAACTGACAGGTTGATTCTGACGCCATTTGTAGGTGGCACGCCCAGGCAGAGGCTGCCATTCCAGTCTCAAGAACCTGGATGAGGAAAAGAAGCGAGAGAAGGAGGCTGCTCTAGCCGGCAGTGACCCTTATGTGGAGCCAAGCTGGGAAGGGGGGGAAAGGAAGGAAGCATCTCTTTGTTGATAGTGTCCTTACAACCAGGACAAAACAATAGGGACCTACACCAAATATGAATTTGGGAGTGGCTCCACCCCTTTTCATTATTAGGCAGCTCAGCATGTAAACTTTGGGCTGGTACTCTTTAACCATTGGTATAAGTCTAGTGCATCTTCTGGAATAATCCTGCCAGAGGTATCCGCATTAGGCTAAACTTGCTCCATTTTAGCAAATAAAATGCTTTCCCCCCCCTCCCAGAAATGACTTCCTTAATGGCTGATTTCTGGAAGGTTTATTGTATAACATTATACCTGTCCGTCAGGAACACCTGACCTAGAGTTTTGTGTTTTTTTTTTAACCTGGGCTACTGGATATTTTCTGCCTTTAAAATTCCTTTTGAAGCTGCCAAATGAAATAGCATATTCCTTTCTTAGTCGGTTTCTCTGATTTCTTTGTGTAGCAGGCCTGAAGTTCAAGTCATCGTAGCGTTGGGCTTCAAGAATAATTTATACTTCCTAGGAGACGCCTCTTTTGTTTCTAAGTCAATGTGTACCATTTGTTGTCAGGCACATTTTATAAGCCCATATTTGCATTGTGAGGAAAAGAGAGACAGAGGGTGAAATGTAAAACAGAAGAATGTTGAATGCTGCCTACAAATGCAGTCTATAAATGTTAGAACACCAGGTTTCATGTGCATAAAAATGTCTGTTTCATTCATTAATTATTCTGCTTTTTTGGGGGGGGGAGTTGAAAGTACTTAAAACCAAGTAACCACTTCTTGTATGGAATTAAAAAATATAAATCATTCACAGTAAACAGGTGTGTCATATATGTTGAAATATATAGGACTGTGTTAAATAAATGCACTATTTACTTTGATTTATGAGATGAACGTTTATGAGATGAAAGTTCTAAGCTGTTCAGTTATTGCACATAAAAGTCATCAACAAGATTCGATCCAAAAAGCAAAGGGCAAATCTCTGCAAAAGGTAAGGTCCCTTTCAAGTCAAGCTCAACTGATAGTGGGTATTTTATCATCTCTCTGTGTTTTTCTTGGCTGGCTTACAAAAGTAGTTTGGCATTTCCTATTGCCAGTATGTATAAATGAGGTAGAAATGGGAAAAGACGTGGCTGCTTCATTTGTGCTTCATTGTGCTCTGTAACACCTTTTTGAAATAAAGTTTAAAGCATTGTACAATTAGAAATTAGTGCATTCCTGTTTTATTAGGTTTTGGACAGGCATGGGTAAACTTTATATATTATTAAAACCTACCCCTGCCCAACTTCAAATAACCATTATTGGAATGAGGGGTGAGAAATGGAGGGTGGCCAATACAAAAAATATGTAATTTAATGTAAAGAATCATTGTGGGAGAAATGATTATCCTCTCCATTCAGAAACAGAAGAGTCATTTGCTACATATATACTGTACATGTACAGTGTATGCATATATATATATATATAAATACTGTAGCTACTTTGATCTAAAAGAGGTAAGAAATACCACTACATCTGGTAGTGGTTGGACTCCAATTCTTCTTGCTTCAGTTCTGATAGCCAATGATGAGGAGTGATCTGAGCTGTATTAGCAATGCCTGGAGGATCATCCATTCCTTATATTAAAATGGCTAGCAGATCAGATCACAGATGTCATTGATCATCAAGTTAAGTGAGGTAACATTTCAAATAGCAAGTAATATGGAGGGAACAATAGCTACAATCTCTTGGCTAATACTCCTAAGTTGCCCTGAGCTTTTTTGCTTTATTTCAGTGGTTTTTCAATTCCCAGAATTCTATGATTGGCTATATCAACTGGGAAATTAAGTTTACACATCTGAAAGTTACAAGGGTGGGAAATAGCACTCTACTGGATATTGATTAATTATGTGCCGTTAGGTCAGTTTTGACTCTTGGCAACCACTAGATATATTTCGTCCATCATGCTCTGTCACTAACCTGGTCCTTCCAACAGTGAACTCCTCACTACTGTAACTAAGTCCATCCCCTTCGTTTGCTGGTCATCCTCTTCTCTTTCTACCTTCCTAGCATCAGAGTCTTCTCCAGAGAGCTAGATCTTATGTAATTGTCTAGAGTAGCATAATTTGAGCCTAGTCATTCATGACTTGACTAAAAACTCAGCCTTCCATCCTTCCGAGGTGGGTAAAATGAGGACCCAAATTGTTGGGGGCAATATGCTGAATCTGTAAACTGCTTAGAGAAGGCTGTAAAGCACTGTAAAGCAGTATATAAGTCTAAGTGCTATTGTTATTACTATTGTTTGATGATCCATTTCTTTATTTTCTTGTCTGATCACAATATTCCAGTTCTATGGAAAACTAAGTTCTATATGCCATGTAGCATCCCTTATGTCCCCACCTATACTTGTAGAATGAGCCGAGGTGGCGCAGTGGTTAGAGTGCAGCACTGCAGGCTACTTCAGCTGACTGCTAGCTGTAGTTCAGCGGTTCAAATCTCACCGGCTCAAGGTTGACTCAGCCTTCCATCCTTCCGAGGTGGGTAAAATGAGGACCCAGATTGTTGGGGGCAATATGCTAACTCTGTAAACCGCTTAGAGAGGGCTGTAAAGCACTATGAAGCGGTATATAAGTCTAACTGCTATTGCTATTGCTATTGCTATAGAAGCATCTCTTCTATATGCTGTGGAGTAGCCAGAATTGAAATGATCATCTAAGGTATAAGAACTCCACCTTAGAGTTGAATGGGATGAATGGGAGTTGATGCCATCTTGTTGTCTTTTGTTCCAAGATGCGAAGTTTCTTGGGTTTTCCTTCAAAGGCTGACTCATAAACCATTGCAGCAGTACACACTGCAGTTTCCTGAATACCTAAAAGACTAAAGAGCACATTGAAGTGTAGTAAACATATTACAGCTAATAGCTGATCGTATGGATATTTTGTTAGGGATATGATAATATCAAGCATTAGAAAATAACATAGCTGGGTGAAGTGGATTAATCTGGTGATTCCATTGACATGAAAAGCAAACCTCACGATTGTGAAATGTGTAGGCCAATTAGCACTCCATTGCTGCAGTTCTCTTTCTGAGGATTATACAACTTCCACTGGTGTTTTCACTAACTCATTTGTGTATCTTGCCTTGTTAGTAAGGCTTGCAGTAATTATATCGATGTAACCTTAGCTCCAACACTCTTGTTAGTTACAGGCTGGAGAGTCTGGTTGTTCCAGCTGGGTTAAGTACTGCAGGCTACTTCAGCTGACTGTTCAGCAGTTCAGTGGTTCAAATCTCACCGGCTCAAGGTTGACTCAGCCTTCCATCCTTCCGAGGTGGGTAAAATGAGGACCCAGATTGTTGGGGGCAATATGCTGACTCTGTGAACCGCTTAGAGAGTGCTGTAAAGCACTGTAAAGCGGTATATAAGTCTAAGTGCTATTGCTAAGTGCTATGGAAGTGATCTTTCCTGCAACCATCAAGAGCTGTTGAGAGCATAGAACTGTGTTGCTACATTAATGTAGCATTATTATTTTTCTCAACTGTCTACCTTCCTGGCCTCTGGGGATTTCTTTCTTTTTGTATTAGTTGAATTTCAGAAGACCAGCTTAACTTTTCATTGTTCCACTTTATTTCCAGTACAGATGAAAACATCTGATTGGTAAGCACCATTAGTTTGATAACATTTTGGTGAACTGAAAAAGCCTCAAAGTAGACAACCAAGCCAGTTATTATTTCTAACACTTAGTAAAAAGAATTTTTAAAGGTTATTCAAATTACAAAGGGCACTTTAGAGAAGGCACCTCCACCTGTGTTTGAAGGATAGCAAAGGCTTCTTATAAGACAATACCTGTAGTGAGAACAGAGGTATTGCACAGAGCCGAGGTGGCGCAGTGGTTAGAGTGCAGCACTGCAGGCTACTTCAGCTGACTGCTAGCTGCAGTTCAGCGGTTCAAATCTCACCGGCTCAAGGTTGACTCAGCCTTCCATCCTTCCGAGGTGGGTAAAATAAGGACCCAGATTGTTGGGGGCAATATGCTGACTCTGTGAACCGCTTAGAGAGGGCTGTAAAGCACTGTAAAGCGGTATATAAGTCTAAGTGCTATTGCTATTGCTATTGCTAGTGTCTATGACCCATAAATATATAATTCCAAATTCCCGGTTATGGCTTGATTATTCCTCCTCCTTGCTCTATCAAGCAATCTCAAAAGTATTGATCCAGTCTAAAATGTTGGCCTGAGTCCGGATCTCCTAATGTGTTTCTAATATATTCATTTATTATAAATTGCTAAATCCTTGTCATTTTTAGAACTGAGAAAGACCAGGAAAGTGTATCCTTTTCATTTTTTTTTAAAAAAAATTATCAGCAGTTATGCTAGCATTACTTATCAAGTTTTGATAGTATCAGTTCAGGTTGATATGCTAATTGTCCTATTTGTGGTAACCTTTTTTTATATGGTTTGTCACACAGCCAAATTTTCAGACTGGGTTTGGCATTTTTGTCTGCCTATGAGTCCTTCCCAAGGACCTGAGCTAGGCAGAGGTAGATGTTTGATGGTGTTACTGATATTTAGCACCATTTGTCAGGGTTCCAAGTAACACCCCCAACACAATAAGACTCCGAGGCTTGAAATTCCTCAAAGTTCCATTTTGTTAGAGATGTCATATTGGCACATCTGGGAAAACCCGAATCTGAGAGCTTCCGGGTTTTCTCCACCCAAACGAAAGTTCAAGTCCCTGCCCAGCACCCACATGTCCATCACACGATCCAATCAGGCACCGTCCAAAACTGAAGATGCCTCCCAGTCACTTCATCGCAGCTGCCGGGCACAGCGACCTTGACTTTCTGGAAAGAATGTTATTTAGACTACTACATATCACTTACACCATACAACCCCCCCCCTCCCATTTTCCCACAGTAGAAAATGTGGCAGGCCTGAATACAAAAAGGTAAAAGATGGCTTCCAGGCCTGACAGCATTTGTGTTGCAGGATGTAAGGTATTCCAAGTAAATCTGCCTTATATCATCTTATACATGAGATACTGGGCTGTTTCAGAAGACAGCACTGAACCCTCACTAGTCCCCAGCAGGACAATGAAATTAGTCTGACCCAACTCAAAATGATGGTATTTAAAGTCTTAAAGGGGTTGAGATCAGATTACGTGAAGGATTATTTCCTGCCTAGACTTCAAGATCATCTTTGGAGATATTGAAGTGAGGCAGGTAGTTATTAAAAGCAAGAGCTTTTCAGTAATGAAACATGTTTTGCTAATTTTTAGGCATAATTCAATGTCTTCTGTAACTGTTTTCAGTGTTGCGGTTTTAATATAATATGTAATGTAATATATGTTTGGTGCTTTGGTGTTCTGATTTACATCCTTGAAGATGTTTTGATTGTTTATTTTACTTTACTTTTAAGTTTTAATGATAAGTTCATTTTATATCTTTAAATAAATTCCGTAGTTTTATTGTTTCTTTTATAGATGCCATCATTGTCTATCAATACTATACTTGATCTTAGCCAAAAACAGAGAAACAGTGCCATTTATTGTTTATAGGCAATATGAAAATGTTGGAAGTAATTCTATAAATTGGAATAGGAAGGCATTTCGCCTCAAAAATCAAGATATGAATATTTAAATACATAATTTTCTCATACTGTATAAACACGATATGCAAATGATACATTGTGAATTCCAGTCCTGAATCTGCCTATCAAGGCACTATCATTGAACCCAGTGATTTGCTTCTGCATATAAATCTATGGGATTACACTCTTAATTGATTAATCAACATCTTCATTGACTAACTCAGAGGTGGGTTCCTCCCGGTTTGGACCGGTTCGCCCGAACCGGTAGCGACCCACTGGTGACATCACGATGACATCACGGATCCGGTTCAGTCGGTGCCGGTCCTTGGACGCCGCCATCTTTTTTTTTTTTTGGATTTTTTTGGGGGGGGGGATTTTGGGGGAATTTTTTTCCGGGTTTTTTTTCTTCTGAGCATGCACAGAAGCCAAGTTTCCGGCACTGTGCATGCGTCGCCATCTTGTTTTCGGCTTTTGGGGGGGGGGGTTTTATTTTTATTTTTCAGCANTTTTTCTTCTGCGCATGCGCAGAAGCCGAGTTTCTGGCACTGCGCATGTGTCGCCATCTTGTTTTTGTCTTTTGGGAGGGGGGATTTTTTTATTTTTTTGCACTGCGCATGTGAGGCGTGGCCACGTGGCGCGGGAGGAAGTGAACCGGCAGCGAGGTAAGTTAGAACCCAACCCTGGACTAACTGCCATATGTGATTAGTTAAAGATGCAATCTGTGCCTACTCCTTGGATACACTATAAATAATCTTAATCTCAGTGGGACTCAGTAGAATAGACCTATGCTGCAGTTGTCCTCAATTTCAGATTAATTTCAGATTAAAAGAAAGGTTTCCTTAAATCAGCGGTTCTCAACCTGTGGGTCGCGACCCCTTTGGGGGTCGAACGACCATTTCACAGGGGTCGCCGCACGCGTTAGCCCGCCATTTTGGTGCCACCGTCACTGCAGAGGTGAAAAGGTCCCGGTTCGGCCATGCTGCAGGACCTCATCCCGTGCGGGGAGGGGGCGGGAGGGGGTCGTGGTGGCAGGGGAGGGTCATGGTGGTGGCAGGGGGGTGTCACGGGGGGTCGCGGCATTAGAAAGGTTGAGAACCACTGCCTTAAATCAAGTCCAACTCTTGGTGATATTATGGATATGTCCATGCAGTACTGACAGCAATATTGAAATGGTTCGCTCTTGCTTTCTGGGATATTTTTTCAGTTTCCTAGTTTGATTTACATTGTAAGATAATTTTGCATCCTAACGAGCTTATATTTGAATGATTAGGAAATAATCCTAATCACTGGAACACCAAGAACTGGAAAAAATAATAGAAAGATGGGCTACTGTTCCCAAAATACTCAATGAAAAACATCTATTTCTTATTAAAACAAAACACAAGCAAAGAGGGAACATTTTCAGTAATCTTTGGGGGAGGAAAACAACCTTCTTCATCAAGATATTCCTATAATAATATTTGTTCAATATAGAATTTTCAAGAATGGTTAGGGAAACCTGTGGAATAACAATTCCTTATCTTTCTTCAGTCTCTGATTTATTTACATAATGAAATGAACAGGACTCTTTAAAAGGACTTGCGGAGAACCTTAAAAAGCTCAATGCAATTTGACTGAAAGCTTTATATTCTTTTGCTTCATCCAGAATAAATGAAACAGGAGTAGGGAGTCTCCTGACTCTTGGATAGAAATTTTCATTTCTTAGAGATACACATGTAAATGTTACTAAGCCAAACAGGTGTGCCTCAGTACTGGTTGAATAAAATTAGGATTATGTGAGAATAAAGAATTGCATTAATTTGTACATCTTTATTATTTATTTATTTATTTATTTATTTATTTATTTATTTATTTATTTATTTATTTATTTATTTATTTATTTATTTATTTTGTCAAACATGTACGAGATAACAGGTATAAGTATAAACATGGACATGAGCACATGAAATGAGTACAAATAAATGGAGACAGTAGGACAGGGACGGTAGGCATGCTGGTGCGCTTATGCATGCCCCCTTACAGACCTCTTAGGAATGGGGTGAGGTCCACGGTGGACAGTTTAAGGTTGAAGCTATGGGGGTTTGAGGAAGTAACAATGGAGTCAAGTAGAGCATTCCAGGCATTGACCACTCTATTGCTGAGGTCGTATTTTCTGCAATGAAGTTTGGAGTGGTTTAACTTGAGTTTGTATCGATTGTTTTCCCGTGTATTATTGCGGTTGAAGCTGAAGTAGTCGTTGACAGGTAGGACGTTGTAGCAGACAATTTTGTGTACTATGCTTAGGTCAGACCATAGGTGGCGCAGTTCAAGGTTGTCCAAGCCCAAAATTTCAAGCCTGGTGACATAAGGTATTCTATTGTGAGCAGAGGAGTGGAGTACTCTTCTTGTGAAATACCTCTGGACCCGCTCAATTGTATTAATGTGGGATTGTATGCAGTGTGGATTCCAGGCAGATGAGCTGTATTCGAGGATTGGTCTGGCAAAAGTTTTGTATGCCCTAGTTAGCAGTACAGTGTTACCGGAGAAGACACTTCGTAAAATTAGGTTAACAACTCTTGATACCTTTTTGGCGATGCTGTTACAGTGAGCTGTGGGGCTTAGATCGTTTGAGATGAGTACTCCTAGGTCCTTGACAGAGTGAGGGTCATCTATGAGGTCGTATCCGCCCAACTTGTATTTGGTGTTCTGATTTTTGTTGCCAATGTGTAAGACAGAGCATTTGTTAGCTGAGATTTGGAGTTGCCAATTGTTCGACCATTCTGACACATAGTCAAGGTCGCTTTGTAGGGCAGTAGTATTGTCGGTGGTGTTAAATAGTTTTACGTCATCAGCGAAGACGCTGCCTTGGGGGACACCGCTGTTAACTGGTGCAGGGTTTGATAGAGCATTCCCTATTTTGACTACTTGTTGCCTGTTTGACAGGAATGTTTAGGGCGATTGTATATAATTTCCTTTCCTTTGTAGTCTGATGGAGACCTTTGCTGAGCGCTTTGCTCCCAGCTATGATACATGAGGTCTTGTGCAGAATTTGTATTAAAAATTAAAGGTTTTCCATGAAGCTGAGTGAAATGTTTGAGCATCTTGGATGAAATCCATTTAGCATGTTTCATCTACAACTTTGAAGCTTATTATGGAGTAAATTTAATTTTATTTAATTTAGTGAGACTTCGAAGAAAACATGGCTTTGGGATGGTGATACTAAGCCCTATTTTTTTTGTAGCCCCTAAGAATTAGGCTCATGTTTAGTTCCTTATTGAAAATTTACTTTAGCCAAAGGAAGTGTTACACAAATAGTGTCTCTGCAAGGAGCTCCCTTTTGGCTTCTATTAGCCAGGAAAAATATGTTGATGGAGATGGTAGTGTCTGCCCTTTGAGGTAGTCCAATGGACAATGCATGGGTTCCAGGAATGGTACTTTATTATTGTAGGGTATAACAAAATCTTGAAAGCCTGCTAGAGGTTCTCCCTGCCCTCTTTTATAATAAAGAGACTCAGGCAGGGTTGTTTTGCCTTCTCCTATCCCAGCATTGAGACGTCTCTTAATTTGTCTGAACTGTTCTTGCCTATATTTTTCATGTCTTTCATCTCATGTCTTCATTCCTATATATAAGGTAGGATTATTTATCATTCTCCACCAAGATAATTGAGAGTGGTGGCAGTTTAACTGGGTTATGGCCTGGAGATGGCACCCTCTACCATGATGGAAGCTCTGTTGACAGGGCATAGTAGGGGTAACACATCCCTGCTCATGTTCCTCAACATCTCTCAACAGCTTCTGATGCTATCAACCATGGCACCTAGACTGGAACAAATTAAACAGACACAGAATCCAGCAGGAAAGGTGGATAAGGTCGTTTTATTATAGAAAGGTAAAAGAGGTCCTTACGAAAAAAATTCCAGTGACTGCTGCTTATTAAATTCAAGCTCTATTTATGAATCACAGTTCAAATTTCTTATGTCACTCCCTCCCACTTACATAAAAGTTTAAACGTGCTTCGCTTTTGGGCAGGGATACAGTCTCCATCTGTTCCTTGTTTTTGTAAGGTTGTTACAAATGGTTGTTTACCTCGACAATATGAAAAGTATCTTTCACAGTGTCCTCCTGTACCAATTTAGGGGATTGGGGGCTGGGAGAATGGTTCCGATCCTAAAACATATGAAGAACGGTTGCAGGAATTGGGTATATCTAGTCTAGTGAAAAGAAATTGGGTTGACATGATAGCACTGTTCCAATATTTGAGGGGCTGCCACAGAGAAGAGGGGGTCACCCTATTTTCCAAAGTGCCAGAAGACAACAAGCAATGGATGGAAAGTGAGGAAAGAGAGAAGCAATCTAGAGCTAAAGAGAAATTTCTGACAGTAAGAACAATGGACCAGTGGAACAACTTGCCTTCAGAAGTTGTGGGTGCTCCAATACTGAAGGTTTTTAAGAACAAACAGCCACTTATCTGGAATGGTATAGAATGGATATGCTGCTTGAGCAGAGGATTGGACCAAAAGACCTCCAAGGTCCCTCCCAACTCAGTTATTCTGTTTCAAAGAATCCCATTGGGGAATAATGCTCCATCCTATAACCACTGTTCTACGAGGTGATACAAGTCCTATTTTATCCTCCATGCTTGAGAGAATATTAGGAACTGCAGGGATGAATGTTATCATAATGTGGATGGTACTACGGTTTTCTGTATCTTTTTGAGAACCTCTGACCTAGTTACTGTTATGTAAAATTATTGATCCCCTGCTTAGATTATTGTAATGCTTGCATCATTATAGATTGCATGATACTAGAGCCTTTCTGTGCATTTTGATTGGCACTTTGCTAAGGCTTTTAGTGTGGTTAACGAAATAATATGAATTGTTCTATGCACAGTATGTGAGATGCTGCTGCTCAGGAAATGCTCATCCTAATTGAGGTGGAACTCACTTTGACTAATACCCATTTCACTTCGGAGTTGATAATGCTTTACTTTATTTTGTTTCTGTCCTGAATGCATTTTTAATTGCACAAATAATTTCAGCATCCTGTGTGCAAAGTTGCATCTTTTTTTATTGAGAGATGGAATGTGTATGGAAAGTATGGGGAAAAAAACACCACAACTCTGTAAAGGAAACTGGTAATTTTACTAGAAGTAAAGCAAACAATCCAATCTGGCAGATTGAATGAAAAAGTCAAGTGTGTGTATGTGCAGATTGGGCAGATTTTGTATGCAACCCAAGAAGGATCCACGATAAGCTCCCTTGTGCCAGAGCCGGATCTAGCCAGTCATATTTCATCAGTGCAATGATCAACTCACTGAGGGACACATGATACGTGCCGGACCCCTGTATTCCCTCAAAAAAGCCATTATATTCCCTGATGATTGAGAGTTAAGAAAAGCTTCCTAGCAGAAAGGGTCTTGCCTAGAAAAGCTTGCCTTTTTAAAACTCAGGATGGACAGAGAAAGCGTGGTGGAAGCTTTAACTTGATTTCAGCTTTGACTGAGCAAAGGGTTGGATTTCCTCTAGTTCAGTAGCCTAGACGTCTGCTTTCCCCTCTAGAATTCTGTTTTCAAAATTGAGTAATTTGGCAATCATGCTACTGAATACAACCCATTTCAAACCTGTGCTACTTTTGTAGGTCTACTGTACACCTATCACACTGTTTCCTTTCAGAATATCCAAAGTTGTACTGAGTGTAAAAGAGGAATAACTATAATAAACAAACAAACAAACTAGTTTGTTTGTGGAATAAGGTGTGGAATAAGGAAGCCATGGGATAAGTAAAAGACAAGAAATTATAGCCAATGCCATTCATTATAGCTCTCCATTTCTTGTAACCAGTCCTTGTTTCACCCGTGTCCATATACTAATTCTAAATATCAGCTTTCTTCTTCAAATTTCTTACTTCTTTTTGAGAATGTCATCATCTTCATATAGTCACAACTTTCTTAATCTTCTCCTTCCTCTGCACCAATTCACTGCTTTTTCATATAGGTTTCTTTATTTTACCAATCCATCTTGATAGACTTCTTTTATGATATTCACTCACTTACGTATTCACATTCATTTAACACCCATTTTTTCTTGCTAAATCCTGTCTCTTATTTAATAACGTGTTAATTCTCACTTTCATTCAACTCTTACGTTTTTTTCTGACATACCCAAACCTCACTTCCATATAACAAAGTGGGCTGAAGCATACTCTTATACACAGCCATTTTCACTTCTTTCAACAAATGTAATTACCCTGACATATCATCTCTCTTTCTGTCAGCATATGCACATCTTAAAATTTTCCATCTTAGTAAACATTCCATCAAGATATGGACTTGACTGGCTATTTTTTTTTACCATTTTGGTATAATATTCAATCATTTTCTCCATTTTGTCTGATTTAAACAAAACTACATGGAACTCAGAGGTGGGTTCCTCCCGGTTAGCACCGATTCTATAGAACCGGTAGTCAACCGGTGGTGACGTCACGGAGCCGGTTCTATCGGTGCCGGTCTGTGGACGCCACCATCTTTTTTTTGGAATTTTTTTTGTGGAATTTTTTTTTTGTGGAATTTTTTGCTGGTTTTTGCTTCTGCACATGCGCAGAAGTCGAGTTTTCAGCACTGCACATGCGCCGCCATCTTGTTTTTGGCTTTTTTTGCTATTTTTTGCTTGTTTTGCTTCTGCGCATGCGCAGAAGCTGAGTTTTCGGCACTGCGCATGCGCGGCCGTGCGGCATGCAATGCGCGCACAGCCACGTGGCACAGTAGGAAGCAAACCGGTGGTGAGGTAAGTTAGAACCCACCCCTGGAACAGCTGGTTTAAACCTATTAATACTTGCAATTAGAATATTGAACTTTCTTGCAGCTTTGAAACCATTGTTAGATTTTCTACAGGATTAGGAGAAAAATGAAGTTTTGATTTTGGGATTTGAGGATTAGATCCGATTTGACTAGATGAAGATTGTGGAATGTCAAATATATGACACTGATTTATTTAGTTTTAGGTTTTTATATGTTAGATTACACTGATTGAGAGTATTTGAATATTGTGTTTTCAAATACTAGTTATTAATATTTTTAAAGTTTTTAGATGTTGATATGATTAAAGTTAGAGGTTTTTTAATTTTCTCTGCACTGAAAATAGTCAGAGGTCACTTTTTGTATATGTTTTATCATGTTTTTGTGTTTGGGTGTCTTATTTTTTAACTTTTCTCTTTTATCCCTTCCCCCTTTTCCCCTTTATGTTACTTTGTATTTTATTGTTTCTTTGAAACTTAATAAAGTTAACAGGAAAAACCTGTTATCTCTAATTTCTTTGTGTTAGAGATCTTATAACAGACATAGCAGGCTAGTTAAAGATGACTTGTTGGCAGTAGGCTACAATGGCAGCTAATTTCTTCGAAGGCTGTTGTTTACTGGCATTTCCTAAAATCTTCAAGGCAGATAACAGTAATGGCAAATAGCCTCAATGTATTGTTTCTTTCAAGATGAGACATCTTTTTGGCCTAAGGGGAAGTACTTTTTTGTGTCTTTTCAGCAGTTACAAGCTGCATTATAAGTTTTGAAGCCTGGCATATAAATATTTAAAATACGTTATTAACACACTGCTGTTTTTAAGAATGCTAAGTTCATTTGAAAGCTAAAAAGTACCTCGTTTTTTTATAATGTTCAATTTGTCCAACAGCAAATGTTTCCTGGTAAAACGAGAAACAAGGGTAAAAAGTAAAAACACAAAATCAACTATGTGACAGCCTTTTAAGTATTTGAAGAGAGCTTTCATGTTGCTTTTTATCCTCTTGAGGTTCAACATAATTCAATGCCTTCTATTTCTCCTTGTTTCTTCTATGATGCTGAGTTAATATCTTGCAATCCAGAGTTAGTAGAGCTGCCAATCTTGGGCAAGATGTGGTGGAGACTTTCTTATATATAAGGTACTGGGGTGGCAGGTTTCTCATACCCACTTCAAAAAAAGTATTTGCTACAAGAGAAGAGTAGAAGACATAAATATCTGGTACATGCCATGATGGTATTTTAATATCATGACATCATCATGCAAATGATGCAATTTACATGTGTTATTTTGAGGTTTGTTTGTTTATTTATTTATATCCTGCCTTTATTATTTTTATAAATATCTCAAGGCAGCAAACATACCTACTATTCCTTCCTCTTTCTGTTTTCTCTACAACAACTCTGTGAGGTGGGTTGGACAAAGACAGAGTGACTGGTACAAAGTCACCCAGCTGGTTTTCATGCCTAAGGTGGGACTAAAACTCACTCCCCCCCCCCTACACACACATTAGAGGAGCAAACTGCATGTGTGTCATGATATCATCATGCAACGGCATGGCTTATGTATGGGCAACAAACATCATCTCACCATTTTGTAATCTGTGCAATGACATCATGACTCGGTGACATCATGTTTACAGTATGTCATTGTGACATTTTACCAATCCTATTTATCCCTGCTCATGTTCTACAAATGTTTTTGCTGTTAAAGCTGTAGGAACATACTGTTGTCAATATCAATCTTTCTGTGGTTTATATTCAGGCTAAATTTCACTTGTAGGGAAAGAAAGCATCTTCTTCAATTAGAGAAGATAAATCAACCCTCCATCAATGATTTTTAAAAAGAAAATATGAAATATATATCACACTATATAGAAAGGCATAAAAAAATCTTTTCCCTGAGGAAAAGGGAATCAGACATATTTAAACAGACTCATCTTTTGTAAAATGTTTATTAAAACTTGATTCATACCTGTTGGAAATATTTAAATATCTGTTCATCATTTTTGGCTCTGATCTCCAGAACTTATCTACTGTTCTGCTGCATTTCTTCATTTTCCTGGGAATTATGTAAGGAATCTCTTTTCTGTCTGTGCATATGAAAGTGGCTGTGTTTGAATAATCAAATTCTGGTGTAATAAACCAAAATGAGTATTAGCACTGTGACCTATTTAAGGTCTTATCACTTCTTCATTCCTGCAAGAGGTAAAATAAATCAGGAAACTGTCTGGAAGCATGATCTTTATCATCTAAGATGCAGAAGTCAACTTTAAAACAAAGGCAGTGTGCCAAGTAGTCCCAACCTAGTTATTAACAGGAAGCTGTGGTAAACATCAACTTACTTTCTTCCTGCTCAAAGAGGTGCATGAAAGTAATGCATATTACTTAGAGGTGCGTGAAGGTAATGCATATTCTGACTTGCTAAATTAATACTTGATTATCTGAGCAGCACCCTCGTCAAGGGTTGCAAGGAGAGTGTTCTGACCTAGGCTTCACCAAATCACGAAACAGACTCCCTGTCCCGAAAAAAACCCCTTTTTATTTGGCTAATGTGAATTCCTAGCATTCACATCCAGCAAAGTCCCAGCAAACAGTCTTTCAAGGATGAATTGCAAACACAGACCTTATCAGTCCTTGGATAGTTGCCAGGCCGATAGCTTCTTGATGCAATGCTGTACAAGGAAATACTTGGCAAGGAGTCTCTGTGGGGCACAAACTCAGATAAGCAAATCTTCACACTAACTACAACTATACTTTGGCTGCTAAAAAGATGAACAGCAGTAATGTGTTGATGTTCTCAGCCTCATGGTTGATCTCTCTCAATTGGATTTCCAAATTCTTAATGCACAACCCAAGTATTTTCTCATAACTGTCTTCAGCTACACAGCTACTGGTAGTGGTGCCATGAGTATCTAGACAACAAAACAACACCTTAAGTTTTCATGGGTAACCATCTGAGAACCAAGTGTGCTAAATTCTCCAGCAGTACTAAGAAGATAGAGGCACATAAAATATAAAATCTCCTACATTAATCTTATACAGGACTGGCCCATGTTCCTCCCCAACCTCCTCACTGTCCGAGTCTGCCGCCATCTCCGCTGGCTGCTGGCAGGTCACAACAGAGAGTTACTTTTAAATTCCCATATAATGATAAGTAAGCAAGCCTGGGAATAAGGGCTGAACGATTGGTGGAAACAAGTAGACATTCTCCATAGAGGGTGGAGCTAGCATCCAGACATGGGTTGACCTCGTCCGTTCAGCCTATAGGACTGAGTCTTTCAAAGATGTGTAGCCCTGCCTCTGTTGCCAGGACTCCCAGCTTTGACTCAGTCCTTAGACTAGGACGGACGTGTGGTTGCTAGCTCCTATTCCTGTTGAAATTTATCTCACTGTTCTTCATCATCTTGAATGTTCTTCACTATCTGAACTTCAACTGTGAGTTCCCCAGCTGACTTCCTCTCCATCGGAGTCGCTGGGTTAGAGCCTCGACTCTAGCCGTTTGAGCCATTTTTTGCCTCATAGCCTGCTTGGTGGCCCTATTCTGCCAGGGGGCCTGAGACCTCCAGTGCAGCCACCGGAGCTATCGCGCTCCAAAATAAGGACAGTTGTACCTATCTGGGTTTCAGGCTTGTCTGTGGGGCCTTGAGCCTCCTGTTACAGAGGCGGGTGGAGTGGCTGGAGGAGCTTTTGCGCTCCCACTCAAACGCTCATAGCCAGGGGTGAAATGCTCGTGGTTCAGGCATGCCTGCTGGTGGTCAGAGAGCCGGTAGCGATGGCAGCGCGAGACTTCGCCCACCCGCCCGGACGCCGCCATTTGGGTTCTTTTACCCTCTGCGCATGCGCAAAGCATTCTGCGCATGCGCAGAGGGTAAAAGAACCCAAATGGCGGCATCCGGGCGGATGGGTGAAACCTCGCGCTGCCGTCGCTACCGGCTCTCTGACCACCAGCAGGCACGCCCGAACCGGGAGCATTTCACCCCTGCTCATAGCGTTTCTGGTGGCTTCCATCGACTGCTGAGGCTGGTAAAACAGATCGTCGCCCAGCCAGTTAGCCGCGGTCGCAAGACGACCAATTTGGCCACCGGAGTTTCGCGCTCCCCTTCCGCAACAGCTGCAGAGCAGGTGAGGTGAACTTAACTCGGTCGGGAGCCTTGTGCTCGCGCGACTCACCACTCTGCTCTTAAAGGCACCAGGCGCCATTTTGACAGCTGCTTCTTGCCGCGCTGATAGCCGCCTCACACGGAGCGCTCTTCTGCTGCCTTGGGCACCATCTTGATGGCGATTTTCTGCCTCGTGTACGGTGCCATTTTGCCTGCTGTTCCCAGCCGTGCTGATCACCGCCTGAACGGAGCACAGTACAGCTGATGGGGGTTCCCCCTAGCGAGCTAATTATTGTCATCTGACCCTCTCTGACTGCTCGGTCCGCTGGTCTTCTGCCCCTTTCTGGGCAAGGTACTCCTGCCACTGGGGGATTAGGCTCTTGCCTTGAACTAGAGGCTGCCAGCCGAGATAACCAAAATGACTTTGCTGTCCTCTTGGGACTTGGAGACCTTGCAGCCGCGGCTGCTCTCTACAAGCTGCTTGAGCCCTTAACAGTCTCAGTGGCCATTTTGAGAACTCCGACAGCTCCCAGAGCGGTTTTTGGTGCGCAGTCACTAATTGGCGCGGCTGACTCAGTCAGTGACTGCTGATTAGCGCTTCCGCCCCTCGCCTCCCAAGGGTGATTTCTGCTGCCATTTCAACTTGGTAGCTCTGGTGTCAGCGTTCCAATAAACACCCCCAACAAAACAAGACTCCGAGGCTAGAAGTTCCTCCAAGTTCCAATTTATTAGAGATGCCATGTTGGCAACATCTGGGAAAACCCGAATCTGAAAGCTTCCAGGTTTTCCCCACCCAAATGAAAGTTCAAGTCCCTGCCCAGCACCCACATGTCCATCACATGATCCAATCAGGTACCATCCAAAATTGAAGATGCCTCCCCATCACTTCCTCGCAGCTGCCGGCCACAGCGGCCTTGACTTTTTGGAAAGAATGTTATTTAGACTACTACATATCACCTACTCCATATAATCCCCCCTCCCATTTTCCCACAGTAGAAAATGTGGCAGGCCTGAATACAAAAAAGTAAAAGATGGCTTCCATCCGGAGCCTGGCGCACAGTCACTAAGCATCGCAGCTGACCCACTTAGTGGCATCGTCTCTGGCACCCTCGCTTAGCTCCAGCAACTGCGGTGGCCATTTTGAGAGCCTCCAGCAGCCATTTTGACTGCACTTAGTGCCAAAGTCATTTGCCTCACCAAGATTTTAGAGGCTTCGCACAGCGATCATTTACTCAAGCCTGTATTGGCAAGCAGGTGCTGGCTACCTCAGGTTTTCCCCTGGGAAAGTCGCCCTCTGGACACCTTCTCAGGTGATTTCTGTCTGTGTGTGGGTGTGCTGGCTAGACCGGCTTGCCCGGCAACAACGCCACCACCTGAGCCTTAACTGACACGTCATTAATCCATTGTGTGTGCTGGCCAGTCCGACTTGCCTGGCAAGACCGCCACCATCTTGACCCTTAGCAAGCAGGGCATTAATCCATTGTGTGTGCTGGCCAGTCCAGTTTGTCCGGCAAGTCCGCCACCACCTGAGCCTTAGCAAGTGAGGCATTAATCCATTGTGTGTGCTGGCTAGTCCGGTACATCCGGCAAGACCGCCACCTCTGGTTCATTCAGCCACAATTGCGAGTGACCTAGCCACTGTCTCCAGTGTCAACCATCGCCTTAAGATGGCAGATCATTCCCCTGCAGAGCAGGCGCAAGTCTCAGTAAGCAGGTAGGCTTCCAGCAAGTCACACAAAGGGGGTAAAGGGAAGCAGTCTTCCAAGGCAAAAGACAAGTCAGTCAGACAAGAAGCCCTGGAAGAGCAGGCATCCAGAGAGCTTAGATCCCTTTGCAGTGACCACTATGCTTCTCGTTCCTCCTTACAGGAGCAACCAGTGCTCTCTCCACAGGCTTGGTCTCTGGAACCATCTCCACTCCCGACTTCCCTGTAGCACAGAGAACAGACCGGAGGTGATGACCCCTTTGCCTGCATGGCATCTGTGACGCCTCAGCCTGGGCACTCCAGGGCACCTGACCCAGAGGAAACCCAAGGAGCCACAACAAGGAACTCTGAGAGCCCCTTGACTAATTTGCCGGAGGGTATCCAATCCCTTATTCACGGGCTATCTCCAAGGGCATAGCAGCGGGCCTCAGGCAACACCATTCCACATCAATCGTATTGGAATCATTCTCCCGCCAGTCATGGGTCTCTCCCTCTACCAGCTTGACCCCTCCCCCAGGATCAGCTTACCATTCCAGAGACGAAGACGATTTCCTTCCTGGCGAGGAGATCTTGAGAGAGCCTGATCTATCTGATGGTGAGGGGATTCCCCCCGATACCCCTGCTTTTACTGGCTTATTCCCTCCAGGACTGCCTAAGTCCGTGTTACACAAGGCGAAGGCTACGGCCCGCCTAACGGAGGATGAAACGCCCATTGACCCGGAGACCGCCAATCAGAGCCATGGCCAGGAATTGTTTTCTGAACCTGTGGCTGAACAACAATTCATCCCAGCCCCTAACGTTGTCCAAAAACAATGGGCGAGCCCTGCGTCCATTCCCAACCCTAGTGGGAACTACAGGAGGTTCAAGATGAGTTCCCTAGCATCTATCCTGCAGGAAATTCGGCCCAGGGAATTTCTGGCCTCAATAGACCTATCGGAGGCCTACCTCCACATTCCAATTCTGCCAGAACATCGCAATTTTCTGACATTCAGTTATGCAGGCAGACACATGCAGTATTGAGCTCCCCCCTTTGGGCTCACCTCGGCTCCAACGTTCTTCACCAAGGTCCTGGCTGACATTGCAGTTCACCTGAGACTGATCCCAGTGAGACTGCAATGCTACCTGGATGACATCTTACAGACCCCCCTCCCTTACCAGGGCAAAAGGGGATCTCGAGTTGACTATCCAAACCCTACATGATCACGGGTTCTTTGTAAATTACCAAAAAAGCCACCGGTCTCCATCCACCAGGCTGACTCATTTAGGGGCCATAATAGACACCACTTTGGGTCAGGTATTCCTGTCTCAGGACAGATGGATCAGCATCCAGGATATGGTGGTTCACATACAGCAGAACCCCAGAGTTCCCCTGGCCACCCTCTCCCCATTATTGGGGAAAATGGTGTTTTGCATGCAGATAGTGCCCTGGGCTCGATTCCATGCAAGAAGCCTCCAGTAGTTCTTACTACCGTACCAGCGGGCAAAGATCTCAACTTCCCACTCCAAGGTCAGGGTCCCTCTAGCGGTCAGGAGGTCTCTCCACTGGTGGATCTCCCCAGCCATCAACAAGGGGAGCTTCTTCATGGAGCCAGAACGGGTGGTCCTCATGTCTGACGCCAGCCTCTTTGGCTGGGGGGCCCACCTGGGCACGCAGGTGGCACAGGGGCGATGGTCACCACAGGATCTAACCAACAGTATCAACTGGCTGGAGTTGCAGGCGGTCCACCTGGCCCTTTTACACTTCCAAGGCCTATTGCAGGGACGTCATGTCCTCATTCAAACCGACAACATAAGGGCAAAGGCCCACATAAACTGGCAAGGTGGCACATGCTCCAGACGCCTCATGGAGGAGTACCTGAAGATAGGCCGGTGGGTGGAACGGACTGTCCTTTCCCTCAAGGCGGAGCACATTGCCGGGACATCGAACGCTCAGGCGGATTATCTGAGCAGGACCACGGTGGACAACACCGAGTGGCATCTCCACCCAGATATATTTCAGGACATATGCCACAGGTTCAGGACACCTTTGGTATTTGCCTCTCACCTGAATGCTTGCGGCTGCTTGCAGAATTGACCTGGCCTATCACAAAAGGAGGTCCTATCCTGCTGTCAGGTCTGGCCTTGATTATAGGCTCTTCTCTGAGGAGGGTCCTCCTGGGAGTAACGAAAGGACTGCCTCCTATAGAAAGGTGTGGACCTCCTGTCCACCCTCCTGGTAGAGGAAGGGAGGACCTTGCGCTTCTCTCTGTTTTCAATGAGAAGCGGGTTGAGTGGCTCTCCAAAAAGCATGTCCCCAGCATAGGGAGATGCAGCTAGCCTCCACCTTGTTCTCAGGTCCGTGTGCCACTGGCTCAGCCACAGCAAATGCCTGGAAGTGACCGCTGAGGCCAGGGCCCGAGATGCGTATTTTGCAGCATTAGGTGTCGCGTCTGCTGAGAACTGGGTGGTCGCTATGACTTTGTTGGGGTCTTGGTTCAAATGGGTCTCCTGGGGGGGCAGTCTTGACTGCATTTCCTGGAACCATATCAGGGATGTCCGATTGAAGAGGGACGCTGCCGAGGCAGCCTGGATAGCCCAGGCAGCTGTTTGATGAGTCTTTCTGAGTTCCGACTCGAATTTCTTATCCTCCGGTTTCAATCTCTCCGTGACGTCTCCCGTCATGTAAGGTGAGGAGGAAGCCAGAGCTGCCACAGGGCTGTCTACAGATGGGAGCTGTAACATCTGTGTAAAATTAGGAGCCATGGCATAATAGGAGACAGGTGGTGGCCTTGTCCTCCGTGTTATCCTGTGGCCACCTTGAGTCCCTGTCTCAACACCCCACCGTGAGAAGATTCATCTGTGGGGCTACAAACCTGTGTCCGCCTGTCGTCCACAGGTATCCCACCTGGGACCTTTCCAATGTTCTTACCTCTCTGACAGCGGCTCCTTACGAACCCCTGCGCAATGTTTCTCTCCGTCACCTTACCTGTAAGGTGGCATTCCTGGTGGCCATCACCTCTACCAGGAGAATTTTGGAGATTGCGGCCCTCTCAGTGTGGAAAGACCTTGCGTCTTCCATCTGGACAGGGTGGTCCTTCGTCTGGACCCTTCCTTTATCCTGAAGATCAACTCCTGGTTCAACCGGGCCCAGGAGATTATTCTCCCAAACTTCTGCCCTAACCCCTCCCATCCCCTTGAAAGGAAGTGGCATACGTTAGACATCCGCAGGGCCCTCTGATTCTGTGTAAAAAGGACGGCGCTGATATGGAAAACGGAAGCTCTCTTCGTTTCTTTCCTGCCATCCACAATGGGCCAGAAGGTGACACCGTCAACAGTTGGACGATGGATACGGGGCACCATCGCAAAGGTGTACAATTTGTTGTCTATACCCCGACCTTCAAGAGTGGCGGCACATTCTACCCGCAGAGCGGCAACGATGGCGGCCTGGGCAATCCAAGCCTCCATCGAGGAGGTATGCAGGGCGGCCACTTGGGCCTCACCATCGCCATTCATCCGTCACTACAAGATCAACGCCTTCGCTTCGGCGGAGGCGGCCTTTGGTCGCAGGGTGCTTCAGAGAGTGCACTCGGAATAACGGACCCTGAACCAGGACCAACCCACCCAAGGACACACGGCTTTGGTATGTCCCATGTCTGGATGCTAGCTGCACCCTCTATGCAGAAGGGGCGTTGGTCTTACCTGATACGCTCCTTCTTGTAGGGTGGAGATAGCATCCAGCCCCACCCAAAGTCTTCTTGGTCCATGGTTCTTGCTGTGCACATTAAGAGAGAACCTTCTCAGTGGCACCACACGTAGAGTCTGTCTTATGCCTTCGCCAAAGCTGGGAGTCCTGGCAACAGAGGCGGAGCTACACATCTTTGAAAGACTCCTATAGGCTGAACGGACCAGGTCAACCCATGTCTGGATGCTATCTCCACCCTACGAGAAGGAGCGTATCAGGTAAGACCAACGCCCCATTTATGTCAATCCTAACCCTCACACATAAGAAATGATGTGGCTCAGGCTCCCCCACCCACCCAAATCAGGGTACCATGATGTGGCTTAGGGTTAAGTGTAGGTAATACACTTGTATATGAATGCACCAGAGGACATAGCTATTCAATGGACAGTAGCAATTTGTTCTCCGTATTAGTTTTATTCCAGTAATCCATGTGGTAGCCCACTAGGCAACATTTATTATATTCCATTGAGATGGGGAGATCAAAACTGTTTAGTAAGCATGATTTTTTAAAAGATTGTGGTGGCCTATTTGCTATTGGAGCCACTGTGCATGGTGGAAAGGCTGAGCTGCTTCTTCTCCAGCAAGTACTTATTTTAGGGCATGCTTGAAGATGGGTAGTGTTGTTAGAGCCATCTGAATCTCTGAGGAAATGCTATTCTAATAGACAGGTACTGCTCCATGTTGCTTGGGCACCAATATTCCAGAAAGGTTCAGATTAGTTGTCCTTTAAACTTGTACTATTGCTTTAATGCTTTTTTCCTTTGTTACATATAGTCCACCATTCCAGCAATAATGGAAATGTCATTAAATTTAAGTCGTATTGGCAGGAGTCTGAAGGCAGATTATTCTTCACGGTTCAGCTTCTATTATTACATGTATGATGTTAAAAGAACACAGTTGAGCAAGAATTAATTGCTACCTTGTAATTGTGCATTCAGTGTTTTCTGTCCGTGGTGAACACTGCGGCTTATTTGAGAGAAATTTCTCTGATTTTTCCCTTAACTGAAGAGTTGGGCCTTATGGTGGCCTCCAAATCTTTTTGGAATCTAAATCCCACATGCCTTTGATAAGGGGCTGATGGGAATTGAAATCTGGGATTATATAATATTTGGGGAGTGGTAGCTAGTACCGTATTTTAGAAGAAAAAAAATAAAAATCAGTCTTGATAGAGTTAGAGAAGTGGGTTGAAAAAAAAGATGGGTGGCCAATTAATTAATTAATTAGAAGGAAGGAAGGAAGGAAGGAAGGAAGGAAGGAAGGGAGGAAGCAAGGAAGGAAGGAAGTTAATAAATTAGAAGGAAGGAAGGAAGGAAGAAAGGAAGGAAGGAAGGAAGGAAGGAAGGAAGGAAGGAAGGAAGGAAGGAGGAAAAAAATTTAGGGCTGTAGCTGGTGAGATGGGAAGGGAGTTCTCAGACTAGAGAAAAACATGTATAAACAGATGTTGGAGTCTCTCAAGATGAGGAAGACAATAGCCAAGTATCCATTGACATGGATAAGCAAGAGCAGAAGGCCTAGAATTTAAAACTGGAAGCAGAGACCTATATATAGATCTTGCCTCCTATGTAGGAGGCAGAACTGCTTATTCACAGACATACAGTAATATATAGTCTTTCTTCTTGTCTGCATAAAGAAACTACTCTAAGAGTGACCTGTTTATAAGACTTCTGTCAAGAAGCAGGTTCCTAAATATGGGGTTAAGTGTTTGGAGAATTAAGATTTATTGTTGCAACAGGTACTGTGAAATGTTCCTCTCCTTCAATCTATTGACCTTCTCTCCAGGTATCTCTTTCGGTCTTGTCATTGTCTTTTTTTTTCCTTCTCCTTGTAAACACTTACTTGACAGTGCAAGCTGTCAGTGGTATTTAGTACACCTCTTCCACATCATTGTCTGGTGGCAAGTTGTACTGGTGAAGGACATGAGTAGATTCAGGGAGCTCTTAGCAGGAGCCCAACCTCTTTGAACTGTGTTACTAAAATTATATTTAAAAATCTAAAATCCTGATGAGCTGAATTAGTTCCTCTGGGATCCTCTGGCAATGCTGACAAACTTTAGTGCTCATTTAATGAATACAGTTTGTAGGTATTTTAACAATAGAGTCATCTTTGCTAAGCACAGATGAAACAAAGAATGCATGCAAACAGCACATTTAGTGTCAAAGCAGAAGTTTTATTCTAACATTACTGTTGACGTTATTGATATTCCATTATTTCCTAAAATGGAGAATGTAGATTAATGGAAAGGAGTAGGACAACGTACCAGTATTTGAATCTTGTCATATAAACACTTGGAAAAAAATGAGTTTTAAATTCTCCCAAAAAGGTAGTATTCATCACACAAAAGTCATGTTCAAGGACAGAATATTCAGTTATGAAAATTGATACATTCTCTGCGGTAGTGGCTGAATAACTGTCAGGGATGTTGTAATTCTTTCCTGTGTTATAGATCCAGCTTTCAGGACTAGACAGCCAGTTTGGCATAGTGGTTAAGGCAGTGGTGGGATTCAATTTTTTTTTACTACCGGTTCTGTGGGCGTGGCGTGGCATGGCTTGGTGGGCGTGGCATGGTGGGCGTGGCAGAGGAAGGATACTGTAAAATCTCCATTCCCTTCCCACTCCAGGGGAAGGTTATTGCAAAATCTCCATTTCCTCCCGATCAGCTGGGACTCGGGAGGCAGAGAATAGATGGGGGCAGGGCCAGTCAGAGGTGGTATTTACCGGTTCTCCGAACTACTCAAAATTTCCACTACCGGTTCTCCAGAACTGGTCAGAACCTGCTGAATACCACCTCTGGGTTAAGGCATCAGGATAGAAACTAGGAGACTGTTCTAGTCCCATTTTAGGCACAATGCCCGCTGGATGAGTTTGGGATTGTCTGTCTGTCTGTCTCTCTGTCTCTCTGTCTCTCTCTCTCTCTCTCTCTCTCTCTCTTTCTCTCTCTCTCTCATTCTCTCTGTGGAAATCTGGGGTAGAAGAATGGCCCTTCATGAGACTTGTGGATCAGATGCACCAATACTAGAGATTCATTCCTATTCTAAAAGCAATATCCTTTTGCCATCCTTCTTCTTCTTCTTTCCTCTTTTATCATTGCCTGAGGCAGCCTTATGCTTTTTTTAAACTGAAAATTAAAATCTGCTGGCTTATCCCATATATAAATATTACAACTGGGATCATGGAACAAGGAAACAGCAGTATTTAATCTCTTGCCTTTCATTGACTATTTCCTGTTAAAATATTTAGTTTAGAAAGTATTGACCTTACATGGAAATCATGTTGGATTTGTTCTCAACAGGATGTCTGAAAATGGCTCTTGTGTAAGTTAATCTTTCTGCTACTGGGTGAAATATTTCTTATTTAAACTAAGCTAACATTTCCTAGCTTATTCCTTACAACCCGGTAGATTTTACAGCTGCTGCTTCTCTGGGGGAAAGAGGGAAACCTTTAGATTTTTTTTTTTTTACGAGATAAGATTTCTTTTACACTTATTTGCAAGCGGTGAAGTAGAAAGCAAGAAATGTGATATTTAATTTAAAAGAGAAAATAAGAACAAAACTACCTTGCTGGTTGATTGCCACTCCCCAACCAATTTCCTGTTCTGCAGCTTGCAATTTCATGGAAAAAAATTTACAGTTGAAAGTGTTAAATAATTCCTTAAGGAGAAATCATTTTTCTTCTAAGTATTAAGATATTTAAGTACTGAATTTAGTATTGAGTAAATGTTAAAGGTTTAGTGGAGAATATTTAATTGATGAGTGGGAGCCTCTACAAGTAAGGGCTTTGTTCATTTTTTGCTTTCAACAGAAGAGAGGGGAGGTGATATAGATATAGATATTTAAGCTTTTGTTTCTTTCCAATGCTCCAGGGGTGAAATGCTCCCGGTTCGCTCTTACCTGTCGGTCACCGTAGAGCCGGTCGCCAAGGTAGCGCGATGTGCCCGGACACCGCCATTTGGGTTCTTTTACCCTCTGTGAATGCACAGAACGCTTTGTGCATGCGCAGAGGGTAAAAGAACTCAAATGGCGGCATCCGGGCAGCGTCCGGGCATCCGGGCAGCGTCCGGGGTGGGCGGCGCCTGGCGCTACCTTGGCGACTGGTTCTACGGCAACCGACAGGTAAGAGCAAACCGGGAGCATTTCACCCCTGCAATGCTCCCTTATTAAAATTACCTATCCCCCTATTTTCTTTTAGGGCAAGTTAATACTGAGTACAGAAACTGAGGAATAGTAAGCCAAAGAAATTCAAAAAGAAAATGAAACATAGCTAAAATGAGAACAGCCTGTCCTCGTTTAGCAACCATAATTGGAACCAGCAACTCAGAAGTGGTCGCTAAATGAAATCGCGACTGTGCTTACAATCTTACTTCAGTTCTCCTTTGCTTTACAGACTTGTGAAGGTCATAAATGCAAGGATCAATCACAAAGTTACTCTTTCATCACCATTGTAACTGCAAATGGTCACTAAACAAGGCAATCACTAAATGAGGAGAGAAATAAATTCAAAAATAATATGTTGAAGGAACATGAAATGTCAGGTTAGACCTGATGTTTCAGCCCCCACACACACTGCTGCATTTACACATATATTTAACACAACACACATACAACTACGTAATTGTTATCTCCTCTCATTTTGGAAGAGATCTGTGGATCAACCAAGAATTTTGGAATCTCTGCATGCCTAAGATTTGTATTACTTGTTTCATTCTGCTGTAAAACATGAACAGGGGGGAAAAATCATGGTAAGTTATGATACAATATTTTATTAATGGATCCTGTTAATTTAGAATTATAAAATCCTATAGAACTTTTAAGTTTACTATTAAGGAAAGTGCTTGTGTGAATCCTAAATATTCCAGATTAATTAAAAATTTCCATAAATAATAAGTGGACCACTCATAGATTAAATCCACCCCATCCCAAATGAAATTTGTATTGAACCTGTATTGAAGAATATTCACTCTTAAATGTCTTAAAGCAGAGGTGGGGAACAATGGCCCCTTTATGACTTGTGGACTTCAACTTCCAGAATTCCTGAGCCAGCATGGCTGGCTCAGGAATTCTGGGAATTGAAGTCCTCAGATCATAAAAGGACCATCGTCCCCACTCCTGTCTTAAAGTATGGTTTGAAGGCACTGCTCCAGTTGGCTTCTATAGCTTTTATCAGTACAAGCAGAGCAACAAAGTACAGCAACTCACTTTTGCATTCCTTTGGAATTATATCCATCTATAAACATTGTAGTCAAATAAACAATGAAATAAAATGGGAGCCATAGTTACTCCATAGCAACTCTATTATTCATTATAAAACTCTTTGAATCATTGCCCTCAAACAGTTTGAGCAAATACCAGAGTGGTTCAAGCAGGTTGACTCAGCCTTCCATCCTTCCGAGGTGGGTAAAATGAGGACCCAGATTGCTGGGGGCAATATGCTGACTCTGTAAACCGCTTAGAGAGGGCTGTAAAAGCACTATGAAGCGGTATATAAGTCTAAGTGCTATTGCTATTGCTATGTCAGTTTATGGGAAGAAAATTCAGAAGAAATTTAATAGAAAAAAATTATCAATAGAACCTCCTTGACATAGTAGCAAGTGGAATTCACTCCAGTTCATCTTAATCTAATTTATGTTGATAGACTATCATGCAGAATTTTGAAGTACACAGAATTCTTCTTCAGAAAAATAAGGAGCAAGGAGGGTTGCTTCAAGGACAACATGAGATTCTGTGCAGGATAGTGTGCCAGCCCTTATAATTTAGAATAATATAATATATAATATAGAACACTAAAATAAAATAATAATATAATTTATGGAAAATATTCTTGCTTTGAAATTCCTATGTGATTTTTAACAGCTGACTCACCCAGATGTATAAGAGACACTTAAAATGTGTTTATGAAACAGCATACTTTGTTCTTTTGTTGCAATATCACTTGTATACTATTTCAGAAAAAAATATTATTACAAATAAAAGTGGAACCAAGCTAGATTTCTTGCTGAAAAATATGTATGAGGTTGTGAAACCCCTAGATTTGAAAAGGAGCAGTTGTCAACACTGCAGAAGTCACAGCATGCAATAAGAGAACAAATATCCAATTTCACAATTTTCCCCACAATCAGCAAGAGAAAAGATAGCTTTAGGCACTAGGAAAAATCACTGGCCAGGAAAGTAACAGGCAAGTGTGAAACTCACAGAATGCAGCACAGAGGCACTAACAAATCAACAGCTCGAAATTGGCTGGAAAAAATGTTTTCACAGTATGGAGATTAATTTGAATTCCTTTTGTTTGAAGATAGCTTTGTTAAATACATAGCTGCAAAGGCAAAGTGAAAAGTTGGCCATTCTAATAGGACCACGAATCATGTGAGGTTTTCTCTATTTATGTGCCCATTTTAATTTATGTTGGTTTTTATTTATTTCTGTTTGTGCTAGTAACTTACATGATTATTCTGTTGAGTAAAAACGAAGGAAATGAATTGATGCAAATAAATGAATAAAGCACAAATTTATGCATTCCTAACTTCAGTAGATTTACTTTCATCTAATCTGCCTAGTACTCAAATCTAAAACAGAGCAGAATACGAGAGTTGGAAGGGAATTTGGAGATCTTCTAGTCCAATCCCCTGCTCAAGCAGGATTCCCTATACAATTTCAGACCAGTGGCTGTCCAGTCTCTTCTTAAAAGTCTCCAGTGATGGAGCACCCACAACTTCTGAAAGCAAGCTGTTCCACTGGTTAATTGCTCTCACAGTCAGGAAATTAATCCTTAGTTCTAGGTTGCTTCTCTTCTTGATTAGTTTCCATCCATTGTTTCCTTGTTTCATTATTTTGTGGTGTTTTGGAAAATAGGTTGACCTCCTCTTCTTTGTGGCAACCCCACATTGGGGTTTGGTATTAATATTGGAATACTGCAATCATGTTACCCCTAGACCTTCTTTTCACTAGACTAGATAAACCCAATTCCTGCAACTGTTCTTCATATGTTTTAGCCTCCAGCCCCCTAATCATCTTCGTTGCTCTTTTCTGCATTCTTTCTAGAGTCTCTACATCTTTTTTATAATATGGTGACCAAAACTGGATGCAGTATTCTAAGTGTGTTCTTACTAAGGTTTTATACTTCATGTGAACTTGATTCTATCTAAGTAAAATGAAGTGACTTTCTTGTTTTAGAAATATATTGATGAAATTGGTTGATCTCTCTTGAAAGCAATAGAACAGTGGAACCAGTTTGCAGC
>QLTV01002845.1:4159558-4189496 GCA_003457575.1 Thermophis baileyi | reverse complement strand
GATTGTCCACTAGGACTCCAAGATCCCTCTCACAGTTACTGCTATCTGAAGGAAAACAAGGTCTAAGGCACCACCTTCAAAACACACAATGACAGGTTACAGCATTGAAATTTAGCACAAAGTGAAGGCTAGACTGTCATTAGCTTTGTCTGGCATCTCTAGCGAGGCAGAGTCCAAAGATTTTTAAGAGGAGAAATAAGCAGCTAACTACCGTATCCTCTGTTCATAACTGGGAATGGCAAGGCAGACTAGGCTTGGAGACTAGTAAGCAATTGGATAAGAGCAGACATTAGACAAGTTTCCAGAATCATACTAGGGAAATTCTTCTTTCCTTTGGCATAATAAGGGAGGGAAAAAGAAAACGGTTTATGCAATCTGCATTTGTATTAATAAAGACACTTCTTAAAACTACAGATAGTCCTTATTTACATTTATTGGGACTGCAAACTCTGTCGTTGAGCAACACAGTTTGAAAACTATGTGACCCTGCCGCTTAGCAACAGCAGTTCTGGCAATTCCAATTGGACCTCATGTGAACACAGCTTCCAACTTCTTGCTGGCTTTCCTTGTGGGAAATAAACAGAGAAGATTCAAATCATGAGCAGGTAACTCTGGGACACTGCAACAGTTGCAAGTACAAGATCCAGCTATAACTATCACTGGTTCAGCACTGTCACAAGTTCAAACCAGTGGTGGGTTGCTGCCAGTTCGGACCGGTTCTTTAGTACCGGTAGCGGAAATTTACCGCCGCTCGCAGAACTGGCAGTGATGACCGGTGGTCCACGCTCCTGAACCGGTCCTCTGGTCACCGCGGCTTGCCAAAAAACCCCTCTGTGCATGCGCAAAGGCTTCTGCGCATGCGCAGAGGGTCATTTCCGGGTCTTTTGCGCGATGTGACGGGGGCGTGCGTGCAAAGCGAGCAAGTGTGTGCAAAATGCGCACTTACGTCGTGATGCAAACCGGTAGGGAAGGTAAGTGGAACCCACCCCTGGTTCAAACAGTCACTGAACAAGTGATCATTAAACAAGGACCACCTATATGGAAAGATTCTAGAGACACAGTTGTATGATATATTTACACAGTCCTCGACTTACGGCAGTTCATTAAGTGACCATTCAAAGTTACAACGGCACTGAAAAAAAGTGACTTATTGCTGTTTTTCACACTTACGACTGTAGCAGCATCACCGTGGTTGTGTGATCAAAATTCAGATGCTTGGCAACTGACTCATATTTATGATGGTTGCAGTGTCCCAAGATCATATGATAGCAATAGTACTTAGACTTATATACCGCTTCACAGTGCTTTACAGCCCTCTCTAAGCAGTTTACAGAGTCAGCATATTGCCCCCAACAAACTGGGTCCTCATTTTACTGACCTTGGAAGGATGGAAGGCTGAGTCAACCTTGAGCCTGGTGAGACTCGAACTGCCAAACTGCAGGCAGCCGGCAGTCAGCAGAAGTAGCCTGCAGTACTGCATTCTAACCACTGTGCCACCACGGCTCTTATGATGTCCTTTTGCAATCTTCTTACAAGCAAAGTCAACGGGGAAGCCAGTTTGACTTCACAACCGTGTTACTAAGTTAACAACTGCAGTGATTCACTTAACAACTGAGACAAGAAAGATCATAAAATGGGACAAAATTCACTTAACAAATGTTTCACGTAGCAACAGAAATTTTGGGGTCAATTGGGTAACTAGAGGACTACCTGTATCCTTGGATTCTTTGTGTTTTCTTATTATCAGGACAGGATGCATCCAGAGTTTGTAGGTAGAAATATTGGAATAAGATGTATTTATTTGTAAGCAATGTTTAGTCAAGTGAGTAATCTCTTTATCAGCAAATAAAGATCTACATGTCCTTGAAGGAGCATTGTCACTGAAGTGTACTTTCTTCAAGGGAATGATAGCTTCTTTCACCCCATCCCACCCCCAACTTTCCAACAATAAGCAGGTAGAACATGGAGTAAGTGTGTTTGCCTTGTCCTATTAGAGTTTTCATGTGACAGGCTTTCCTTGACATGATAGCAGTATTCCAGTATTTTAGGGGCTGCCACAAAGAAGGGGGAGGGGGTCAACCTATTCTCCAAAGCACCTGAAGGCAGGACAAGAAGCAATGGATGGAAACTAATCAAGGAGGGAAGCAACTTAGAACTAAGGAGAAATTTCATGACAGTTAGAACAATTAATCAGTGGAACTGCTTGTCTCCAGAAGTTATGAATTTTCCAACACTGGAAGTTTTTAAGAAGATGTTGGACAACAATTTGTCTGAAATTGTATAAGATTTCCTGCCTGAGCAGGAGCTGGACTAGAAGACCTCCAAGGTCCCTTCTAACTCTGTTATTCTGTCATTATGTTCTGTTATTCTTTGGTTGAAACTGATGGTTTCTATCAGTGGGATGTTCATCCAAAATTGTACCAGGATTCTTTCTTTTTTTTAATCTCTTATTGGTGGGAGAGAGCAAATTTCTTTCTCTCTCTTAAAAATAAAATTAAGCCTATTTTAAACACTTGCTTAAGTTCTTAATACATTCTCTGCCTTACATTTTTAAAGAGTTTTTCAGGAAGAAAGAAGTCATTGAGTGGACTTCTGCCACCTTCTTCAAATATGTTTTCCAAATTCCAGTCTTAACTAGCTGCCCTGGGATTTCCCATCCAAGTACTAAACAAGTTTGACTGTTCGGCTTGAATTGAAATTCAGTGGCATAATTAAGAGGGAATTCCAAGGGCTGGAGAAGCAGGGAGGGTCTTGGAGATTGTAGTGTATTTGTGCCTCTTTAACACATTTGTCTGACATCTCAAGTACATCTGCAACTTTTTTGCTAAGAACAGTAGCTACATATTTAAACATAGAATGAGGAGGGCCAGCTCCAGATTGAACAAACAAAAGGTTGAAAGATTAAAAAGGTAGTGTATCTTACTTCCTGGTGGCCTCATGGAGTCAGTATGATTGACTGACTCCATTGATGTTGGTTTTGCACAGTAAAAAGGGCTAACATGTATTTAGGTAGTTGGTGTTTCAGGATGTTGTACAAATATTGCAGTACATTTCATTCAAGAAATCCATATTTTATTGCAAAAGTTCAGTCAAGAACTAAACATTCTGGACTCAATGGTTTTGCTCAATTTTTAATGAAGAGGCATTTCAAAATCTGTCTTTAGGGTGTTTTAAACACTGAAAAGCACATTAACATTTCATAAATAAAAATAGAACAAAAGGTTTCAGAAATCTGATGCACTAGAAGTGAAGTGATCAATATGGTGAGGAATGCACTCTGGCTCAATCCTGACAAAATTCCATTGCTGTGGTTATTTGAGCCCCTGAGGTCTGAGACGTTTTCACCTTTGGTCCTGATGGTATTGCACTTCCCCATTTGAAACCAGCGCACACTTCTGGGGATCCTCCTGGACTCACAGGGGCTGCTTAAAACGCAGGTGACTGTTGTGGCCAGGAGGGCTTTTGCACAATTTGGTTTTGTGCAACAATTGCATCCCTTTCTGGACTTGGAAGCACTGTTCACAGTCATTCATGCATTGATTCAGTATATTAATAGCATAATGTGATAATCACTTTCTTCCTTTCTGACTCACTCAAGATTTTCCAATCAATTTATGAAAAAGCTCCAGTGTGTCAGCCCTTGGGCTGATGAGCTGGTACTCATGCATCTCTTGTGCCAATTGGAGTTAGAGTTCTCTGCTTTAAAAGATGAATCTAAAAATTATGCAGATAGATTCAGTATGTTCTAACCCAGTGCTAAAGAGCTGAAAAAATGGCCTTGGCTGAATTTTATTCCTTTGATCAGCTCATATAAGATACAACACAGACGTATCTTCTATTAGTTGACTAGTAGCTGGATACCCGTGCTTCGCTACGAAACTGAACTCCTTAGCATGGAGTAGAATGTCTAAACTCCCCGCCCGCAGGCCGGATGAGTCACATGCTGGCCACGCCCACTGGCAGTTGGAGTTCTTTTACCTGAATCATGGAAAGGAAATAATTCAGAGTTCTTTTCAGGTGGGGAGGGGGAATAGAACGTCTCTAACTCCTTAGCATCAGAGCATGTTAATAATAATACAAGAAATAACTAATGATCTGATGGTCATTTCGAAAAATCCTTTCTTAGCGAGCACCTAGAAGCCAAGAGGAACATACGTGCCAAGTTTCAAGTTTGTAGGCTTTATGGTTCTGGAGATTTCGTGATGATGTGTGAGTGGTATTTTGCTTATATATATATAGATATACACCTCAATATAGAGAAACAATTTGTTCTGAGAACTAAAAGAGAAAAATAGGATTAGGGAAGGGAATCCCAAATTACACTTTGAAACCATTGTTGTTGGTTTAGAAAGCCTAGCGTAATTGTCATTTGTTCGTACGCTTGCATCTGGAATCCTGGCTTATTGTTTTGTCAGGAACAATGGAGGAAAAGTGCAACCTTTGGTTGAACAAGCTGGCATTATTTTGCTTTTCTTGAGGTAATAAGGTTTTAAGTTCTGTTTTTTTTCTATAGATGCTGTGAATGCCTAAGATGTTGTGGAAGAAGAGACCCCAGGCCTCGAACCGTCTGGCTTGGCCATCCCGAAAAGAGGGATCAGAGATATCCACGCAATGTCGTCAACAACCAGAAGTACAACTTCTTTACTTTTCTACCAGGAGTAAGTATGATTATAGGCATTGCTTAGAATCTACAACAAAAACCAGAACAGCACATGTGGCATGTTGTATTGTGCAAATGACGACACCATTATGTAATTGGCACCAGTCACATGACACCTCTGATGCAAATCAATCATGCTATTTGCATGATGACATCATGACCTATGTGATGTCATTTCCCCCCACAGATGTCTCTGTGTATGATAGCCAACAAACCAAAATAGAAGTGGCTTTTTAAAAAAAATAATCATTTTTTTTAAAGAGAGGAATTATTCAGTTATTTCTTATGAACAGGAATTTTTGCTACCCCAGTTGTTATAATAGCACCATCACTGCAAAGGTTTTATGAAAAGAGTTCCCTCATGAGATTTCCCTCAGGATTTAATGGAAATATGGGAGGCCAGGATATTCTTATATAGTTCAAGGATATGGAAATATCCTAGCCTCCCATATTTCCATTAAATCTTGCTAAATGAAGGCAAGAATGCCTCACTCAGTGAACAATTATCTTAAATCATCTACTTTGGAATAAATTTCTAAAGTAAATTAACTCTCATCTAATGTGTCTTCCCAATACTAGTGCAAAAGTACAATGGAATGAGGATTAAAGATTACTGAACTGATTCAAACTGCTACAGGCAGTCCTTGGCTTATAAGCATTCCTTTAGTGACTGTTCAAAGTTACAAAAGCACTGAATAAAGTATTTATAACCAGTCCTCGTAGTTCTGACCATTGCACTATGGTCATGTGATCAAAATTCAAGCGCTTGGCAGCTGGCACATATTCATGACAGGTGCAGCCCCTCAGGGTCACATGATTGCCATTTGCTGTCCTTCCAGATGATTTCCAACAAGCGAACATCTAATTCACTTAATAACTGCATGGTTCACTTAACAACTGCAGTGATTCTCTTAATATCTGGCAAAAAGATCATAAAATCAGGCACAAGTTACTTAACTGCTTTGTTTAACAACAGAAATTCTGGTTCCAATTGTGGTTGTAAATTGAGGACTACCTATATCAGTGATGGTGAACCTATGGCACGCGTGCCACAGGTGGCACGCGGAGCCATATCAGAGGGTACGCGAGGCGTTGCCCTATGTCAGCTCCAGTGCACATGTGCACGCTGGCCAGCTGATTTTCGGCCTTGGGGAAGGCCGTTTTGCCCTCCGGAGGCTTCAGGGAAGCTTCCTGAAGCCCCGGAATGCGAAAAACGGCCCAACGGGAAAACCGGAAGTTTGGAAAAACGCACTTCCGGTTTGCCGTTGGGCTGTGAGCGTGCGCGCGCTATAGTCTGTTTCCAAACTTCCGGTTTGCCCGTTGGGCCATTTTTCGCACTCTGGAGGCTTCAGGGAAGCTTCATGAAGCCTCCGGAGTGCGAAAAACAGCCTAACGGGCAAACCGGAAGTGCGTTTTTCCGAACTTCCAGTTTGCCCATTGGACCGTTTTTCACCGTCCCAGGCTTCAGTGAGGCCTTTGCGCATTCGCGGGGGGGCATGCGCAGGGGGCAGCATGGGGGGGGTTGTGCGCATGCATGGGGGGAGGGAATGGATGTGGGCGCGCGTGCGTGCACACACCCACTTTTGGCACGCGGACCAAAAAAGGTTCGCCAGCACTGACCTATATTCTGCCCAGATGTAAGTATGTGGTGTGTATGTATGTGTGTGTTTTTATAAATCAGTAAAGTTTTACTGTCTAACTTTTTCCTTTTTAGAATACTCTCAGATTAACATGTTTTTGTGGATTGCTGGTCTTATGTTGGATGAGTTGCTTCCAATATTCCCTTGCCACTTACTTAGTCTTCTTCTCGCTCTGCTTCTAGGTCCTGTTCAACCAATTCAAATATTTCTTCAATCTCTACTTTTTATTTCTTGCCTGTTCTCAATTTGTTCCTGAAATGAGGCTTGGTGCACTTTACACGTATTGGGTTCCACTGGTAGGTAATATCAGGTTTATTTATCCAATAAAAGTTTCAGTGGTTGAATACAAGATGTCCTTTGTTAACCTTATCTCTGAGATCCAAGTAATGCTGAAACTTAAAATGGTTTTTGTTAGCTTATTTTATGAAGCCTGCCCTTTATGTCTTTGGGAATTGTAGATGCTTGGTCTAACTTTTTAAATTGATTTAATAAAGGTTCACCATTCAGAAATAAAACCTTGAGTGGTACAGGAAAATGAAATACACAGGGAGACACTTGATCAGGGGAGTAATTTATCCCATAACTTAATCATTCCAAGAGTTCAGTTAAAGAGATGCTCCTGGGTTAACTCGCTTAAAAAGTAGGTTGTCATGGAAGCATTTTTGTAATTGTCTTTGGAACAATGGACTAAACGCTGAACAAATACTCACAAAGTAGATAGTCTTTGGGTTTGTTTGTTTTTATTTTTCCAGATCCTTCCAAAGGTTAAACTATATAAACTATATATTGACCAATATGGAAATTAAGGAGGAACATGCTGACTTGCACAGTTCTAACTGGTTTTGCTTGTTCTTCTCACCAGCAGCCTGTGTCTAACAAACCACAAATGGTTTAATTGTTTGTTTAATACAAGGAAGTTCTATGGGTTGTTGTCTTTTTTGCATCAACAGACACACTTGGAACAGTGTGTTAATGACTGGTTTCCAAAGACAAAATTGGTAGGGCCAGGAGTAAAGCTAAATTTCATTTCATTAAATTTAAATATATGTTGCAGTAAATTAAATCTGGTTCAGATGTGTTTTCTTATTGGCTCAACTAATTGTCAGAAGAGAACTATAGTTATAAGAGTTGGATGAAGAGAAGGACAAAACCAAAAATGAAATAAAGTTAATAAAATGATAAATAACAATCCAGTTATGTGTTTAACTGATTGTGTCACATTAAAAAATTATAATGGCTAATGCTTTTTAGAGATCTCTGGAAGCTACACAAGATTATCAATTGGGTAGCTGTGATTTAGTATGCCTTTAGGGATTTTAACTTCTTTCAATTATAGCTCTCCCAACAAACAATTTAGCAAATCAGGGCTTAGGATAATGTGATTGGATAATTCAAGGCTGTTATTTTTTACTTTAAGATAGCGAATGGAACACCAAATTTTCTCTTCCTCCCAAAGCAGATCTATATTTCTTTTCATGAGGCAAAAACCACTTTTGGGGTTGCTGGGGGGACTTGAGATGTAGAAAGCAACAGAGAGGAATAGGTTAAATTTCCCCTTCTCCCCCATTCCCAGTTGTAGTTATTCTGATTAAGCCTTTGTTTGCTTTTGAAAAGGAAAAAAGTATTGAGAGATAGCTATCTCCAATGGCTAGGCTTAAATTTAGAATTTAACAAAGCAAGCCACTTCTTAATGTAGCATGATTGCTAGAAACTTTCCCCCTTTTTAATGGTAGCTTGCCTTCTTAGTATACCTTCATTTTATATGGTATGGAAAACACATCTGGCTGTACTACTGTATGATGTTTGCTGTAGAAATTAGTTTGTATTTTTTTTTTACAAGGCTTGCTTCAAACCTGTAACTCATTGTAATTTGTTCAGATCACACGAACCATTAGAATTCAGCATGTGAGCTGCCAGAGTTATAAATAATAGACTTTTTGTTCATTGTAGACTGCTGAAACAGCCGTTTTGGAGTCAAATAACAACTTGAGAGGAATCAGTGAGGCAGAATAAATGGGATAGTTTTAATGATTATTTGGAACCCCAATCTTTAAATGCATAGATTTCTTTTTCCTATATAGTACACATAAACCTTATAAACTGGTTTTTGAGGTACCATTTTAGAGTAATGATTGATATATATTTTAAGCACCAAATTAAAATGCTATCATAATGGGAGTAAAATAGTATGATAATTGAATGCTACTTATCTACTTAGAAGAAAGCCTCATTAGTTATTGGGACTTGCTGTCAGTAAGTATTTACCCGGGCTTATTTTTAATTGAAGGAACAACAATATAGCAAATCAGGGCTTGTGATGATATGATTGGATAATTCAAGGTTGTTATTTTTTACTTTAAAATAGCAAATGGAACACCAAATTTTCCCCATCCTCCCAAAGTAGATCTACAGTATGTTTCTTCCCATGGGGCTAAAACCAGCTTTGGGAAAGAGAAACTTTGAGGGAATTAAAAATACAATAAATAAAATACAGGATTTGAGTTTAGGTAAATGTAAAAAGGGTTGTTTTATTTCTCCAAAGGATATTGCCATTCTTTCAAATAAGACTTAATGACCCCAAATTCCTTTGGACTTGCTTTATACAATATACTAATGATTTCCAAATTTGGGAGAGCTGGAATCAGTCCCCTGTATCATTTGCATCTCTTTGTAATGGTAAGCCTTGAAGGCATATAGTAATATAATTCTGAATTAATGTTCATGGAAGCTATGCAAAGGAGTGGAAGATTCCTAGGAATTAGTACAGCGGATTGATTTCCTTTGGACAGCTTAATTACATTTACCAAACAAATTATTTCCTTTCCATGATTCAGGTAAGAAGAACCTACATTGAGAATGTTATTACACAGATATATAATCCCAGTCTGGAAACATATTTTTAAATATTTAAAGTATGTCTTAAAAAGAGAGAGAGAAACTATGAAAGAAAATGCTTTCAGACTTAGAAGTTGAATTTTAGTCAAGGATATTTCTGCCCTCCTCCCCTTCAAAAGGATGAAACCTGTAATCTCACTCACTTAGAAGAAAGTTCCGTGTGTTCAGTGGGGAATATTTCTAAGAACAGCACTATAGAATAGTTGATTGCATGGGATGGAGGCTCATTAGCTTTCAGCCTTTTTCTCAGGAGTGCACATGCATAAATCACTATGAATGTGTCTTGGGTGTCTTTAAAAAAAAATCAAAACAGAAGCATCACCAATAACAAGAGTCTAAAACATTACTTTGATGAGCAGGATTATGATAATTTGCAAGCACTAAGCAAGGTATAGATTATCAGAATCAGATAAGGCTGTTTATGTAGCCACCCAAAGCAGCTTTGGGTAGTGAGATGGGTGGCATATAAATTTAATAAATAAATGTATTTCTTCCTATGAATATCAGTTGTTGGAATCACAAATGAAAAGGTATTTCCTTCTTATTGAATGGGTTTTATCTTGTTTTGTTTAAATTGTTCATTATTGAATATTTTAAAAATAAATATGATAAAAATATTTAAAATACAATAAATACAATATCTATGGAATTCACAGAGACATTGGTTTGACCATTGACAGGAACAGAATGGAGAAATGGATACAAGCTTGGTTTGATCCAAAAGTATTCGTATTATCTAGAAAAGAAAAGAAAAGAAAAGAAAAGAAAAGAAAAGAAAAGAAAAGAAAAGAAAAGAAAAGAAAAGAAGAAAAGAAAAGAAAAGAAAAGAAAAGAAAAGAAAAGAAAAGAAAAGGCCATCTCGGAAATATTGTAGCAACATAGAAGTTGAATATTTGCAGCTTGAACATTGTAGCAATGTGGCTACAATGTAGTAGTGTTTTGTACTACCAGTGCTTATTTCTTCTACTTGTTATATCTAGTCATGTAATATAGAATACAGAATAACAGAGTTGGAAGGGATCTTGGAGGTCTTCTAGTCCAACCCCCTGCTCAAGCTGGACACCCTATACCATTTCAGACAAAGGGCTGTCCAACCTCTTCTTGAAAATCTCCAGTGATTGAGCACTCATAACTTTTGGAGGCAAGCCATTCCACTGATTAATTGTTCTCGTTGACAGGAAATTTCTCCTTAATTCTAAGTTGGCTCTCCCTTTGAGAAGCTTCCATCCATTACTTTTTGTCCTGCCCTCAAGTGTTTTGGAGAACAGGTCAACCCCTTCTTCTCTGTGACAGCCCTTCAAATATTGGAAGATTGCTATCATGTCACTCCTAGTCCCCCTACATATACCTAGTCCCCTCAATCATTCATCATATGGTTTTATATCATACAACATCATAAAACGTTAGCCTCTACCAACTAAGTGGTTTCTTCTGAAATGGAAAATTTAACTAAATATTTCACCCTGACTCCATGTATGATCATTCACTAACTTCCCAGGTCTTCTGACAAGTTCTTTGGATTTAATCTATTTTCTTTGACTAATCCTCCACCATTTCTCTTTCTGCCTCTTTAGGGCTTTGTGCTTACTGTTACCATCATCCGTGAGGCTGTAGAAGAGATCCGATGTTACATGCGTGACAAGGAAGTCAACTCTCAGATTTACAGCAAGCTCACAGCAAGAGGTCAGGAAATTGGCTCCAGCTTTCTGTCTGTTTGCAACTCTATCAAAAGATGATGATAATCAGAACAGCAATTTTGAGAAGGAGGGGTTGAAGGGGAAGATGTCAAATATATGGACGGAGCTTTTAATTGTCCCTTTGGTGACTTGGGCCAAATCAGAACTCAAAACCTTCCTACTAATGATTATTTTTTTATAAGGCAAATGTATAACATATATAAAGTTTTTAACTATTTGAATATCTGGTAAGTAAAAAAAAAACCATGCTGCCATTTGTACATAATGGTAGGCCATGGTTTAATAGCCTTAAATTTAAGCTGCTAAATTTTTGGAAGCAGAAACTCCCTAAACAAATGTCATTGTGGTTTTATACAGTGTGTGAATCATAAATCATGGTTCATGGCTTACTTTCTTGTACAAACTCATACAACTGGAGTTGAGCAGTTAAACATAATTAATAATTATAACCATAAACATAACTATGGCATAGTGCAATGTATGAATCCACTTGTTAACTGGTATCAGATATTCAGATAGTAAGTAAAATTTGTAAATAGTAAACAATATTAGGGCTCAAACTACATGTAGTGTAAGCCCTAATATTGTGGTTCATAAGCCAGCATGTATGTCCTAGTGTATAATAATTAGCCAACAAATCATGCATGGATATGCTTATTGTGAAGCTACCCACTATCACTTTATCTTTATTTGTTTGGAGGATACAATGGGGAGGCAGGCATCCATATGTAAAATAATGTAGACAAAGGTAATAAATGGAAAGGGGATAAGAAAATATGCACATGAAAAGGCGCTCTTAATTAACACAGGATTTCCTTCTCTTTCTTTGATAAGAACCAGGAAGAGAAAATAACAAGACACAAATAATCTTTGCTGTGAAAACCTTTGCTCTGAATCTATCCTACATTTAAATTTCATAGTGGACATTCAAATTTGCTATTTTTTAAAATTGCATTTGCTTTCTGGGATACTGAAAAATATTTCTAGGGGGAAAAAAGATAAATCTATATCAGATGCAAATTTGTTGAACATGTATCTTTTGGCCCAGTTTTGTCCTTACATTTGCAAATGCTGGGTTTGATACCTTTTCTAGGTTTTTGGTTTAAGAGTTTTGTTTTCTTGCTTTCCTCTCTCTACAATTCATGAATACAAAGCATAGTAAACCAGACCAGCATTTTAAAAAAAAAGTCCTATGAAATGTAGAGAGACCCCCTACCAAGGGAGCACTGCTTTGATATAGATCATTTACCAGCTGTATCAAAAACCAATATTTTCTCAAACCTTTTGTGCTCTATTTTGCAAGTCATGATGTGTAAGATCTCCTAAAAGCCAAATGTTTCTTGGAAGAGTGGGGAGTGTTTTTAATTCCCGTCTACATTTTGTTGATGTTTTGCTTTGGCTCTCTGCTTCAAATTTAAATGCATGCTGGTCATTTGTACTGTTCACAGCTGCATAAAGCTACTCTACAGTGTTTTAAAAATGAGGCATTGCTCTTTGCTAATACTTGTTGAGTTTTTAGCATCAAGGATCATATCAGCCATGGACCATATTTGCCAATAGAAAGGTGCCAAACAATTCCCTCTGAATTGAAGTGTGTGGGGGAGGGTTGTCCCCCCCCCCCCGAGAATGTTCAGTGTCTTGTGAAGAATTATGCACACTTTTGGAGAATTTTAAAGCAGCATTTTGTTTTGTCTTCAGGCACAGTGAAGGTGAAAAGTTCGAATATTCAAGTGGGAGACCTTATCATTGTAGAAAAGGTATGGCTGGATTTTAAAAAATGGTAATATTTTCCACAATACTCGTAACATAACAGAGGAATCGGCATTTAGCGATGATGATGATGATGATGATGATGATGATGATGATGATGATGATGATGATGACAACGACAATGTTGTCCATTCAGTCGTGTCTGACTCTTGCCCATTCTATGGGCCAAATCTCTTCCAATCATGTACTACTTCTTTGAGTTATTCTATGTTCTGGCTGGTGTCAGTTTTGATGGTTAGCAATTAATAGTTAAAGCATATTGAACAGCAGGTTTCTTCCATTTCATGACTCTCGATATGTTGGACTTCAGTAATCAGAATTCCAAGCCAACAAATCTGATGGACACCAAATTGGGAAGGTTGCTTCATAATTGTATGCAAAGTCAAATATATTTCTAGAGCTACCAGACTGGGACTGCAAACATACATGACAGCACAGTGTTATATGTACTTCAATCCCTTTACTGGCCTCTAGTAGTTAACTGGATTTTGCCACCCATACCTTATAGTCTTAATTCTTGTTTAGAAGTTCATTAAAATTTCAGGAAGGAAGCTCCATTATTTGATCAGCTTTGGACCAAAGGTTGAAAGTCTGCTTTGGTTTTCAAAACTCTTTAGATGCTTTTCCTATTCAGAAATGTTGGTGCTGACATTAACACAAAAGGAAACTTTCTGAGGATATTATTGAGCACTTTCAAGGTAGAGAAGAATTAAGAGGGGAGAGCCTCACACTACAAAGATGAATTTGCTGGGAAGGCCTTCTCCACAAAGAGCATTCTGTTATCATTAGACTTCTTGGCAGGTTGAAGGGAACGTCTTCAGTGGCAATCTTCCTTTTTTTTTTTCCTGTGCAAATTAATAGAGACACAGCAGGTTGCTCATCCATATAAGCAGGTTGCTTATATGGATGAGAAGAAAGGCAGCTGCCCTGAAACCAGATGTAAGAGTAAAAGGAAAACCACATCCCTGATAAGGACATTTGGGGGCAGCAGAATCATTGCAATGGAAAGAAACTTCTCCAGATTAGCTATTTGCAAAAGACAAGGATTTTTCTTTCTTTCTTGGATAACTGCTCAGACACATGTTTTCAAAGCAGTAGTTCCTGCTTATATTATCAACTTAAGTGGGAACCTTTGGAAGTGCACACATCTGGACAGCTGTCAAGGCTCCATAGCCTACGAAGTCTCCAAAATGAAAGTCTGTTTCACTTCAGCATAGGCCTGAACCCTTGCTAGTATTCTGCTTCAGTTCAGTATTCAGGTTTTGTCTTTAGAAAATCCATCCACCTCTACTTCGCTGGTCTTAAGAGCTTGCTCTTTTCTGGTCTTTGGCAATCATTCAGGTTTAATGATTCGAATTTTATACTTTTACTTTCATTGAATGGTGGCTGTGTAATAATAACCATTTTGATTAAGAGAATAAATGGATATGCTACAATGGCAAAAATGTTGTTTATTCCCATATCACTTAAATATCAAATAACAGAAAAAATAGAGTTGGAAGGAACCTTGGAGGTCATCTAGTCCAACCTCCTGCTCCAGGTCCTATACCATTTCAACTTCATTTTTCTAAACTGTCTCTTTCTATTGTGGGTGATTTAGAAAAGACTGACTGACTGAAGTTATGAAGTTGCTTGTGTAATATAGCTCTATGAATTTAGTTTGGATGGAATTATACAATAATCTCTATATAATACACAATAATCGGCCTATTTCAATGAGCTCCTTCACTTAATAAATTATATCGTTCCTGTTAAATATTTTAATTATAATATATTTTTTGCATTGTAACCTCCCCCAGTCATTGATTGAGATGGGCAGCTATAGAAATTGAATGAATGAAAAAATAAATCATCTTAGTCGTATATTATATTTCCAGTCAAAATTATGGACTGAATATTCATTGACTGCCTTTCTTTTCCCAATGAAGAACCAACGGGTCCCTGCTGACATGATTTTCTTGAGGACATCAGAAAAGAACGGTAAACATCTGGAACCCATTGTGAAAATAACCATTAACCTTTTGCCAGTTATAGGGGACATCATAATCATTTTGAACATGTAACCTAAGTAGATACAATTTTAAACTTGGTGAGTCTGACCAACTCAAACACTCATTTTCAATAGCTCAAGCTTCCTTCTTATTTTATAATTGGTGATTTTTTAAAAAAAAAACATAGAGCTTGTTTATCTTGCAGGACGTCCTGTTGTGTAAGGTCAAGCAGTGTGAAGGAAAGGGAGATTGATGTGGCATGTTGGCGGTAGCTTGGGCTTCATTGAGCTTCAGATTAACTTCTCTTCTGAGATGTCCCACCATTTGTTCAGGCAGCTTGCAAACTCTAGGCTACCGCGGCTTTAAGCTTATGTAATCAACAATTCTGAAGCTTCTTCATAATATTTATTTACTTCTACCTAAATTGAACTGTGGGGAAAGAAAAGCACAGTTTTAAAACTACTTCGTAAAGTGAAGACAGTGGGATCCTGCCTGGGTGTGATAATATTTATCAAGGGAACAGCTGCCAGTAGCACTGTTGACTCAAGTGCAATCATATTATAGTCATGGTGGCCACAGTCAAATTGTTTGTAGGTCACACAGAGACTGTGACCCACATCAAAAGATGGTTTGGAGGCACACATGGAGCTGCTCTCAACACTGAAGTTATAGGGTTATTATTTGGCTTAATGTTAGTACCCCCCCCCAAAAAAGAATAATGTATAAAAGTAAATGGTAAAACCTCAGTATTTGCAGCTTATCTCCAGAGATAATTCTGATTTGTGCAAAGCACCACTATTTTGTGTCTGGTGCAAACTAAAGCTGAGTGTTTAGAGCAGGGAATTGCCCTGGAAACAGTGAAGGACCGGCCCACGGTGCCTCTGCCAGAGAAAACGGAGCTCGGGAGGGCCGCACACGGCCCTCCCGAGCTCCATTTTTGCTGGCAGAGCACTCAGGCCACCACAGGTGCCCCCGACACGAGTGACATTGAGCTGGCCACACCCACCCTGGCCCTCCGAGGTCAAGCATAACCCTGATGCGGCTCTCAATGAAATCGAGTTTGACACCACTGGTTTAGAGACTACTGTGTGGATGATGTCCTTTTTGACATGAAAGTGATGGGATCTTCACCACCACTTTACATGACGTCCAACATGAAAGGAAGGGACTGCATTGAGGAAGGCAGGTCTAGTTCTATTGACTACTAATTTTTTCTCAGCATGCCATCTGCTGGGTTTTTTTTTTTTGGTTGGTTTTTTTTTTTTTGGTAAGGGAAGTCCCTCTGATCAACCCTGCAATTAATTATAGGTAAAACACATCTCAGATCACTGAGTTAAGATTCTTCCCCTACCGTACCATGTAGGCTAAACCTTTCTATAAAGAATTTGCTTTAAATAATGAGGTATCATATTTCCTATGTATAGCATGGGGGGGTGGAATTAACTCAGATGAATATTTCTATAGGGTCCTGCTTTCTCCGAACGGATCAGCTGGATGGTGAAACAGATTGGAAACTGCGTCTGCCTGTCAGCTGTACTCAGAGGTTACCTACTGCTTCTGTATGTAACACAAACGTCGTTTTAATTACACAACCTAACATGTGCCATTAAAAAAATATCTCCCACTGACATATTTGTTTTTCAAACCAATTTGTAGCCTACGTGCTGAGTTAAATTTTGGTGGTTTATTTGGGCATATCTTGGCCTCTGGTTCCTATAGGAGAGATGGCTAATTCTGCCGACTGTCAGGGATTCGGTCCTGACCAGCTCAAGGTTGACTCAGCCTTCCATCCTTCCGAGGTCGGTAAAATGAGGACCCGGATTGTTGGGGGCAATTATGCTGACTCTGTAAACCGCTTAGAGAGGGCTGTAAAGCACTGTGAAGCGGTATATAAGTCTAAGTGCTATTGCTATTATAATGAATTTTGCCCCTTTTCTGTCTTCATACTCTCATTTTCCTTTGTAGGACCTTCTTCAAATCAGGTCATATGTGTATGCAGAGGAACCAAATATTGACATCCATAACTTTGTTGGGACATTCACAAGAGTAAGCATTGACTTTGTTGTTTAATAAAAGAAAAAAAGTAAAACTGTTTCTTAGCAACTTCAGGAGAGTGTTGGGCTTAAAGGCTTATAAAACAATATTTGGAGATGTTCTACATGTTCCATACAGATTTTAGACTGAGGTAACACTTTCCATAATGATCTCTGTTTGGGACATGTGCTGGATGAATGATCTTTTCATAAGGAGGGATTTTGTTTTTTGAAAAGGATATATAACAGAGAGAAGATTTATCATATAACCTCCCAGCTTTGTCCCAATCAACAATTGCATCTTAAAGCTTAGAGCTTTGGGAAAAATGTTCAAGTTGGTAGCTAATGACTTCTTCATAAAGCTCCAAGTTGCCTTGCAGAGTGCAATTTTTATACCTGGGGAGTACACAGCTTTCAAGATAAAAATTATACCATTCTATGGGTAATTTTAATTAATCTAAACAAACATGTTTGGAGATGAACAGCATAAAATGTAGTTTGTTCTTGTACTACAGTCTTGTAAGAGAAAATAATAGAATTGGCACTGAATTTTTCTTTTTTAACAACACATTAAATATAATTATCCAATTTTCTAATCAACATAAAGCATGGGAAATGGTTTAGACACTAAACCATTGCTTGTCTTAACTATGTTTATTAACAAGCAATAATGGTTAGTAAATCTGTAGCATTAGACAATTATGGTAAACTGTATCATCCTGGTAAATCAAAAGCTTGGTTTGTTATTTTAATATTATCTGGGAACCCAACCATTGTAACTTAGTCCACTATATAAAACAATCCATGGTTTACAGAAGGATATTTAAAAGGGAGACATACAGCTGCTCCATATAAGAAGGTTGTTCAATTAAAAAATGATTTGGTATTTAAAGTGCCCAGGTAGATCACTAGTTTTCATTCAAGGCAGTAAGATTATGTTCCATACCGATAATTATTTTAATATTTTGAGTTTCCCTAAACACATCTGTTTATTCATTTCAATTGGCAAAAGGGACATGTAATTTTGGATGGATGGAGGGAGAGAAAAGCTGGAAGGAAGAGGACAGATGTCAGTGAATAGTTTTCCCTGAATCTTAAAAGGGTTCTTACTTAATATAATGTGTGAACATAACCCTGGAGTTAAGATTGTTGTTTTACATAGTGCAAACCTACCTTTTATAATTGGAAAAGGCTATCTGCAGGTTCAAGCTAACATCACTGTTTTCCTTTGTTGCATGATTTATTTAAAATGAAATGCTCAGAAACAGCTACAGACAACCACACAGCATTTCCTGAACCTTTCAGATTTGAATGATAATCTATGATATAACCTGCAGGCTGCTGAACGTACATTACCATAATCTGTCAGGGTGTTGTGTTATGGGGAGCTGCAGTTCAACACTCCAGCATTGGCTTCACACCTGGGGTGACAGGCAAAGAACCCTGCGGTCTTTCAGCATCTGAGGATTGAAGCAACAATGCTGAGAAATTTAAATGTCTCTGATCATTTATGAGATTCTAGAAATGGTGTGTGAACCTTTAAAAAAATATATATGCACAAGGCGCTTATTATTTTTGTTTTTCTCCCTTGACTCTTTCAGGAGGACAGTGACCCTCCGGTGAATGAGAGCTTGAGTATTGAAAATACCCTCTGGGCTAGCACAGTAATTGCTTCAGGTAAGGCCTGATGTGTGAATTTCCCAGGGAGTATGTTAGCAATTTTTTTTTTAAAAAAATCTCTTTGTAATTGAAAATAATCATCTCTTGTCAATGGAAATTAAGGGTTGGAATGAAGTTTTCCACTTGTGCTAACACTACCAAGGGTTTGAGTTGACATCTAATTACCCCTTTGGACATTTATAGATGAGAAGACCTTTGGAATTCCAATAAATAACCTTTGGAGAAAGCATCCACTGCTAGAATAGCACTTAATTGCCCCCTATATTGACATTTTAAATCAGTTACAGAAAGGGTGTCGGGGAGACGTTTAAAGGGAAGCTGGGATAAAAGATCCGCAAATAACTAGGGTTCCCCATTTGCAACTCCAAAGGAGAACATCTGATAAAAGCAAGAGCAGATGTATCAGGCTATAGTTGGGAGAAATCAAAGGCTTTTCTCTGAAGCGTATTTCAAGAAACAATTCAACTGTCACTCCCCTGAGATGGCTAAATATACTCACCTCTTTCTCTATAAGCTTTCCATCTTGTTGAGCATGTAAGGCACGGATGTCCCGCTTTCAGGGAGGGAAGTTCATGCTACTTAGCTGACTGAGAGGCATGTCAAAGGCAGAATCCTCAAAAGAGATGAGACCAAAACCATGAATTAGGTAGTGCCAGGATCGTTTCTGTGATTTGTTTGTTGTGTGATTTAATCAAACAACTTTTGTGCCATGTGTTGTCTGCATTCTTTGCTGAAGCTTCCCTGAAACCTGGCACCCTCTGATGTGTTGTCCTTGCAGCTGGCAAAATTCTCAGCCAGCCTAACAATTGGCTATGATTCCTGAGAGTTGCCATTTCGACAGATCTGAAGACAACAGTTTGAGGGATGCTAACTTCTATATATGATTTTTGGATTTGATTATTATATGGTAGTGTATGCATGGAGTTAAAAAAAAACATAGTTTACTGGAGTAAAAATTCTTAAATTCTCCCAAAAGGTTTATGTACTATAAGATGCCACTGAATGTTTAATGTCAACCATAATTTATAGTATTGGGATTAATCATGATACCTGTTCTTAGTTACATTTTAAATTAAAATTATATCTTTAGTTTTGGTCTCATCTGTGCAGCTTTTCTCTTGGCACTAATACTTTTCATGTCCTGGCCTCTAAGCATCATTGTTTAACACCCCCACCCCCCCAAAAAAAGACTGCTGTGCTGATTTTAACAACAGAATGTATGGTTTATTGTTTCATTTTTGAGTTCTATCGGTATTCTCAAATTATTGTGCCTATGCATGTAAATTGTATTGGTTAAGACCTGTTTATAAATTAATTAAAACTCATGAATAAATAAATTACCAATGCAAATTATCATCCTAGGTTCCTTGGTGGCACTTTTGTGGAGCCCAAATATATCTAGACCATCTTTCTCCAATCTAGCATACTTAAGATATTTTAAATTGCACTTTCCATCAGCCCTAGACATCATAATCAACATTGGCTTGGAGAGATTGGCTTTGTAGCCCAGCATAATTGGAAGGTTTCAAATTGAAAGATATTAGCCTGAAGACCAAAGCACACATCTGCCATACATCACAGTCTAGAATAATATTTTATTCTTTGGCATTGTTGTATTCTTGCCAAAAAAATTAGTCAACATTATTGGATTCTGTGAATCAGATATCTTGCAAAAGGAAAAACACAGCTTAAGTATTAATGATATACAGTGTACCCCACTGACATTTTCATAAAATGTATGAACTGGTTAAATGGTTCAACTACTTGTTCATTGTACACAATTGCACTGAATCATCCCTGATAAGTGACCAGCGTCATTTGAAACCTTCAGTGAGAAAAAGTCCAGCTCTTTCCCTGGAGGGCTGTTCTAGTGCACTATATATGTGAGAACAATAATCATGTAATAACTTATATGAACAGAGTATAGGACTGGTGTTTTTGCTTCAATCCTCAGGAACAGTTGTGGGAGTTGTTCTCTATACAGGCCAGGAGCTACGCAGTGTCATGAACACCTCAAATCCACGCAGTAAGGTAAGAGAAATAATTTCCTCGTTTATTAATTATTTATTTATTAAACAAATTTATATGGCTGCCCTACTTGCACACAGGTGACTCTGAGCTGCTTACAACATAATCTCATCTCTTTTACTTGGTCTATAAAGCTAGATTTAATATGCAAACTTGTATAGCCCATTTTAGATGCCTGATCATATCTGTCACACATCTCACATGTGTCACTCAGATGTGCATATAAAACATGTTATATGAAAAATGTAATGTATGAGTTCTCAGACAGTGGCTTTGTGTCAACTGGTTCCCACAGGAGAATTACAGAAACCAGCTCCTTACTCATCCATATCAATATCACCTGTGTGTCTGCACACAGAAAACAGTGTCAGGGAGAAGGGGTTAGCTTAGTTTATATTTATTACAGTCAGAGGACAGCTTATTTTCTACTTACGACTACAACTTTGTATCTTGTATCTTTACGATTTATATTGTTTTACTTAGTTTCCTAGTATGATTTGTGTTGATTGCTTATCCTATGACTATCAATAAGTGTTGTATCTTATGATTCATGATGAATGTGTTTATGATGACTATAATCATGATTTATCACTTATATCTTTTATATACACTGAGAGTTTATGCACCAAAGACAAATTCCTTGTGTGTTGAATCACACTTGGCCAATAAAGATTTCTATTCTATTCTATTCTATTCTATTCTATTCTATTCTATTCTATTCTATTCTATTCTATTCTATTCTATTCTATTCTATTCTATTCTATTGAAATAAAAAAATCTGAGTACAGCATAGTGTTACAAATATAACTGGCACTGATAATGTTACCTAGTTAGGATATCTGCAAGAAAACCAGCAAGCTCAGAGAGCACCAAGGACCCCTCATTACAAATATAAATATACATAGTCCTGATATACAGAGGTAAAAATATCATTATAGTTGTAAAAATAACAATGCACCACAAAAATAAAAAGGGAGCCATGAATAACCATCAAGACAATAATACTAACTTATAGACTCACCTGACCTTCTGATCCCCATACCTGGAAGAATATTGATAATCTGAATCAATCTTGCCTTGCATGATGCCCTCTGAGTGGAATTGGAGCATGTAAGATTTGAAGTAACCTTAGAGGTTCAACCCCTGGCCAATGCAAGATCCCCTCCTACTTTTTATTGAAAGTCAACTGTTGATGATCCTAGTTGTCCTGTTTTAAAAATCTGAACCACACAGAAGACATAAGACTAGGGGAAGATGTGCTATATCTTTTTTTAAAAAAAATCTGGAGTAGTGTGTGATCATATTTTAGTTTGATACCTGCTCCAATTGCAATAATTGTTAATGCAAACAATCATTTTCTCTTTTTAAGATCGGTCTCTTTGACTTGGAAGTTAACTGTCTAACCAAGATACTCTTTGCGGCCTTGGTGGTGGTCTCCCTTGTCATGGTCTCCCTCCAACACTTTGCTGGCCGCTGGTACCTTCAGATCCTCAGGTTTCTTCTTCTGTTCTCAAATATCATTCCTATCAGGTATAAATGCATTTGTTGTACTCCTTTAAAATAGTGCCGTGTTTTTGATGTTCTTCTTCATTTGAGCCTTAGTCAAACTTCCATAAATGATTTACTCCATATCCTTAACATAAGCCATAAGACTATTCTTGTTATTTTCAAATGAAAAGTGCTTCCTTGAAGGCTAAAGCAAGCATGCTAGAAGTTCTTGCATGAGGTAATTATTGATAGGTTTTACAGTTTTCAGGCCATGGTGAATTCTACATGAATGGGCTAGCTGAGTTTTAGGATTATGCAACCTCTTAGGGACATGTGGGTAGGAAGTATTAGTCTTTCATTCCTCATTAGGAGCAAACCAAAACCTGTGCTTTAAATAAATCACAGTTCCCATATCTGTGTGTAACAACAAGTCAATAATAACCTTCCTATACTTACAGAGAGGAGGGAGCAGCATTGAGAGAACTGATTAATTTATGTGTATAATTCATCTGTATATAAATTATAGTTTGCAGCCTGTAGAGCTGTGAATATTTAGAGCAGTGCTGAGGAACTTGGGACCCTCTGTTACTCAGCCCACACTCCCAACAGTCTCAATATTGCCTGTGCTGACTGGCTTGGTTGAATGATAGAGTTCATTAGCATTTAGCGTACTTTGATTTTCCAGCTCCAGTTTGGGGAATCATCACAAGTATTCCTTATTTTTAAGAAATTCACTTACAATTTTTGCCTTGACGTAGGTCATATTGATAAGGAGCATTTTAAATATAGGAAGTAGAAATATTAAACATAGAAAACAAGTAACCACTCTATGTGGGAAACTCTAAAATTCCTCCCTATGCTAAACTGTTGCACTTTTAAAAAAGGCTGAATCCATTTCTTCACATAAGCCATAATATGCGAAGTCATCCATTCTTCATCATTTTGACACCAGATTACAAAAAATGTCATGATGCAAACTCTGTCTTTTTGTACTTGCATCACAGCATGCAGAAGAGTCTGCATAGTGATATCACTAGATCAGGGGTGGGTTCTGGCTTACCTCGCTGCCAGTTTGCTTCCTCATGCGCCGCGTGGGTGCATGCCGCCTTTCGCGCCGCGCTGGTGCATGCACAGTGCTAAAAACCCAGATGGTGGCACCTATGGTGCCACCGAGAGATCCGGTTCGGGGGCATGTCCAGCCGGCCATCGCTGCCGGTTCGGCGAGCAGGGGGAAATTCCCGCTACGGTTCTATAGAGCCGGTCCGAACCGGCAGGAATCCACCTCTGCACTAGATGTCACTCACTCACCCTTGTTCCCTACAGTGAATGCCAATGATAATGTCGTTTACTTTGCGCTTAGTATAATGGTGAACCAGATTACTATGGCTTATCCAACAAACCTTAATTAAAACCCACTAGGTGTTATGTTTGAAAACAGCTGGAGATCCAGGTCATGAATTTTCCATATATCACGTAGCTTAACTATGAGTTTTGAACTGGATTGCAACATACTCCCTATTACATTGTTTGCTAATAATGGCCAGAATTCAAATGACTGCTTCAGGCCACATCTTACCTTGAAGCCATTTTTATTTTATATAATCCTAAGTACTGGGTTACAAATGTCATCTGGGGCAACACTGCTCTGTGGCTTTAGAAATGAGAGAATGTGTTTCTATAAATCCCGTGTAAGGCAGCATCTGGTTCAGATCCTTATCTAATTTTTATCCTGGTTTTGTCCATTGATAGTTGCAATCCCACATATATAGATGGAACCAAATTGGGTAAAATGCAAGGGACCAAACCTCTTCAAATATTCTTTCATACCAATTGTTAAGGCTTGTTTTTGAGCAAACTCCTAATAACAACCTATTGTTGCTTCTTTCTCATCTTCTCTTCCTTTTATGTAGTTTACGGGTGAATCTTGACATGGGAAAAATTGTCTACAGCTGGATGATCCGGAGGGATTCTAAAATTCCTGGCACAGTAGTTCGATCTAGCACAATCCCAGAGCAACTAGGCAGAATATCCTATTTGCTTACTGATAAGACAGGTATTTTCATATATAATGTTTTGCAGGACACAGAATCAAGGTTCTGCTGCAATTATTTTGTTGTCTTGCGAAAGATCTTAGTGCATTTTACTGAATATATAAAATGGATATGAGATACATGACAACTTGATAATACTTTCAGTTTTGAATGGTATGCTGGTCACTGTGCTTTAAAAAGCAGTGGTTGGATGAAGCAGAAAAAGCAAATTTAATTCTAGTTCTATTTAATTAATAGTTTAAAAATGGCTAATACTTTCTTCAGTGTATTTAATATTTTTCTGATTTATTTTAACTTTAAAGATTACAATCCTATAACAATATTTCTTGGTAATGTATGGTCTTCAGGTTAAGTCATCTCTGGTGTTAGAGACTTAGAAATGTTTCTTGGTGCTTAATTTGCTCTTTCTGTGCCATAATATGTAATTTTCCTGTTCTAGGGACTCTAACACAGAATGAGATGGTTTTCAAACGTGTCCATCTTGGAACAATGGCTTATGGGTTTGATTCCTTAGATGAAGTTCAGAGCCATATCTTTAGCATATATACACAGGTAAGCAAAATTATGAGACTATGTCAGAGTTAAGGAATGATAGAATTAAAAGATGTTGCTGAACCATAATTCCGGCATCAGGAAATGATTTTTTCATACTGTTTCTGTATGAAAGATGAAAAATCAGCTAAGCCAGAGGTTCCAGCAACCTCCGTAGGGCCATGAATCTCCCACTTGTGACATATACTACGATAAATCCTGAAAAATCAAACTTTTTGTTAAACACAGCATTCAGTGCTACATGGCACACTGTTTTGAAATTGAGTAGCATTTCCTTCATTTGTAAAACCTATTCCTGGTTTTCTCTCCATACTACTTTTTCCAGTTTTCATTTCCATAGAAAATCTGCTGAGAAGAGGGGGGAAAATGGAATGATTGCACAATGTCTTATAACAGGGCTTTCTTTCTCTTTTTTTTTCCTTTTTTTTCCCCCCCCTTTTTGCCTTCAAATCAGTTTTGACTCCTGCCAACTGCCTGGACAAGTTCCTTCAGTTTTCATGGCAGAGTTTTTTGGAAGTGGTTTTCCATTATATAAGTTGAACAAACAAACTCCTTCTAAGGACTGAGAGATAAGAACTGGCCCAAGATGGGACTAGAACTCACAGTCTCCTGGTTTCTAGCCTGGTGCCTTAAGCACTAGACAAACTGACTCTTTAATAGTTAGACACATTTTCTCCATGATGCATGTATTCTTGTAATAACAAAAAATTTAATACTAGAGAAATAATGGAATTAACCCAGACCTTTAGCTGAATGTCTAAAAAAACCAAGTTATTCATTCGCTTTTCCAATAAAGACAGAAATAGTGATTTATCTTTTCTGGCTAGAGACATTTTAGCTCCTGTTTTTAAATAGATGTAGAAGAGGGGAAGCAAATAACACTTAACACTAACTTTGTTTTTATACATCTTCTTTCCACAAATCAGAGTAATAGGAGAGATACAATTGGGGGGCAGGAAAAGCTTGTGGTTTTTTTTTTTTTTAAGTGGAGATTTTAAAGCTCTTCACATTCTGTAAGAAATTTGCTTCAAGGGTGGAACAGGATCATATCTTCTGGTCTTGCCCTCCTTCTCCCCCCCCCCACCCCCAGAACCTGCTTTCAGCACAACCCAGAGGTTGGCACACCTGCAGCAATACCACAAAACATCTTTGGAAACCCCAAACTTAAACTAACAAAAATAGATGTCCAACAGTTTACAAAATTTGGTGATCTTGTGAGATGCCAATGGACGGTGCCCATGCAATCCCCTGAAAAAGGTTACTGACCTCAGCATAATCTGACAATGACCTTGTATGTGTAAATGATATTAATCCAGGTTCTGTATACACAATCAGGGACCCTTAAATAGGCTGCCTCCTAGATAATTTGTCCCCATCCCAAGTTAACTGGAAGCAGGAAAAGTGGATCTGCAGATCACTGTTCTATTTTCTGGCTCCAACCTGCAGCCAAGATCAACTTCAATTAATATAGTTTCATTTAGTAAGATGAAAGAAGCAGCTAACAGTGGTAAGGGATTTCTCAATGAGTGCCAGCTTAAACGTAATTGAAAGGTTAGAATCTCTGGTAATTGGAAGCATTTGCTGGCCATGATTCATTTAAACTGTAGTTCTGATTCATTGCTCTAATTATTGGTACCACGCTATGCCCTTTGACCTGGAAGTGAAACTTTTGTCCTCTTGACACAAGAGGTTAACAGAACAGGAAACTCAGTGGTTATATATTCCCCTGTGACCAGCATAATTTAGTAATTGTGAAATTACCTGGAAGGTTTGGTGCAGACTCTGAAAACAGTAATAAACATTAAAACTTTCTACCTTCATATCTGCCCATTTGTTTTTTCCCCCGTGTTTATAATATCATATCCTGTACATTAAACATATTTTGCTAAGTTTTTCCTATAAATTTATATTTTTATGGAGCTTAATGCTACCAATGTAAAGTAATCTGTCCTCTCTTGATCATTCCTGTACAGTTGTCCTTTTGTTGTTGTTGTTCATTGTCTAAATTGAGGCATGCAATGGATAGATCAGGAACTACATAGATGGTGGTGGTGGTTTGTTCTTTGAACTTATTGCTTAGTTTCTGAATGTTTTGTCACCAGGCTAGGTAACATCATCAGTAGAACTTCAGTTGAAATGTCTTGTTTCAGTTCTCTTCTGCTTTTATAGGTCTTATATGATCAGTTGGTCACATGGCTGACTGGTCATGCTGAGTGAGGGTTAGTTGTCTGGTGTGGCCAAGACACATAGATGTCTTGGCAATGTACATTGATTAGCATCCAACACCCACTTCTGTAAAATTAGCAACAAGGAAAAGCTTTTTTCCTCCCCTCTAAATTTTGATTGCTGAAATTCATAGGACATGACAATGATCTTAGTAGTGTTATTGATAACAAATTCCCAGCTGAAGCATGTCTTTAGGGGTACTTGGTTGATCTAGACTAGAGAATTATAGGATCTGCTCCTTAGAATAATGTTGAGATGGGAGAACAATTGATGAGAGCTCCTACCATGTTGTATTATCCTCCACAGCATAACAGTAATGGTAATTAACAGTAACAAGTAATTTTACAAGGAGTTATTTGAGAGAAATGTTATTTTTATTTTCTACCTCTCCCTGAGATTTATTTACTGTGGTGCTATAACATTGCTAACTCTTTTGCTTCCTTCATTATAATGTTATCCAACAGGGTGGATCTTTGTTATCCAAAAGGGTGGAGAGGACAATTTATTTCACCAGACATTCCCCATATAATAAATTCTATGATTAACAGTAAGATTAGGCATGGCTCCCTAACTGTTCTGTCTCAGCCACCCATTTCTATAAGATTATTTCTGGTCCAGTCACCAAATGCACAAGCCCCTTCTCTCAACTCCAAATATTCAGTATTCAAATATTCATATCAATTACTATGGTCAAAATGTCTTAGGGTTATGAAGACAACAATGCTGAGAGAGAGATTATTCTTGCTAAAAGTATCTTCCAGATGCACAATATTTCAAGGGGCCATTTATCTCTTGAACGCTTAATTTTAAAAGTGAATGCTGCTATGAAGTTAAACTTCACTGAATAATGAATTTATTATGAGGGTAGGACAAGAAGCAATGGGTGGAAACTAATCAAGGAGAGAAGCAACTTAGAACTAAGGAGAAATTTCCTGACAGTGAGAACAATTAATCAGTGGAACAACTTGCCTCCAGAAATTGTGAATGCTCCAACACTGGAAGTTTTTAAGAAGATGTTGGATAACCATTTGTCTGAAGTGGTGTAGGGTTTCCTGCCTAAGCAGGGGGTTGGACTAGAAGACCTCCAAGGTCTCTTCCAACTCTGTTATTCTATTCTATTCTATTCTATTCCATATGCTGAGAAGTAGCTGACCATGCACAATTGTCCAAATGTCTATTAATTGTGTTGCTAAGTGTGCTTTAAAAAAATATTTGTATAGAGTGTGTTGCCATCCTTACAATACTTTTTGCCTTAAAGACAGACTGAAAAATGGGGAAAAAAACACCTTGTGCATGTTTAAATCTCATTGGCTTCAGTGGGAACACATAAGTGTGCTCCTAACTTTGTAACTGCTTACTTTTAAACTGTTTGTACAATATGTTCATTCAATATGAAACAGGACATTTTAAGGAAATGCTATACTAAATAAATGCTTTCCAGTTGCCTTTGTGAGCTAAGCAAATAAGTTAATTACTTTTTCTGTCCTAAAATGTATTTTTATCATCAGTTTTGATCTTCAGAATGGCCAGACTCATAAGGAGGGTATTAATTGCAGGATATTAATTGCAATCAGCTTCTTTTCCCCTCTCTTCTAGCAGTCGCAGGAACCACCTGCTTTAAAAGCACCCAGCCTGGCTACCAAAGTACGAAAAACCCTGAGCAGCCGTGTCCATGAGGCTGTGAAAGCAATTGCTCTCTGCCACAATGTGACTCCTGTCTATGAATCAAATGGTGTTACAGATCAGGCTGAAGCTGAGAAGCATTATGAAGATTCTTGCAGGGTGTACCAAGCTGCTAGTCCTGATGAGGTAAAATGGTCCTCAAAAGAATGTTATTGTCTTTTCATTTCTTCTTAATATGCCTGTTTTTTCCCCTTTTGTTTTCCAAATATGGTTAATGGTATTCTGATGGATAATGTAAGTACAGCTGTTAATTTTCATATGACATTATTGCTTGGAATTTATCCATGACAATGTAATTGGTTTATATAAATAAGATTTCGCAAATCCTACAATTTTCTTTTATTTCCATTCAATCATGTCTAGTTTTCAGAGACTGCTTGGACAAATCCCTACAATTTTCTTGGCAAGATTTTTCAAAAGTGCCTTCCTTAGGGCTGAGAAGAAATTAGTGGCCCCAGGTCAGCCAGCCAGCTTTGTGTCCAAGGAGGAACTAGAACTCACAGTCTCCCAGTTTTTGAGCTGATGCCTTAATCACTGCTCCAACTGACTCTCACAAGCAAATATACCAGAATTTTATTTTGTTTTAAAAGTTAAATCTTTCATGATAAAATCCTGTCTTGGAATATAATTTCTTTAACAATATTGGCAATGTAAGTCTTCCCATTGTCTTCACCCCCTAAAAAGCTGACTTAAGAAGAAAAAAAAGCTAAAGTTACTTTTCTGAATTTTTATATTGCTAAGCCATTCCCTGAAGGAAATCAGTGAAATGTTGCTTTAACGGACTTCTAAAAATCTACCTTTGAAACTCTATAGTAATAAAATATTGTTAAGTCAGGAAGATCAGTTAATGTTGAAATTCGAACACAACCTTGAAGGTCCATTTCCCTACCCCCCCCCCTTTTTTTTTGAACAGAAAGGATAATTTCTACCAGTTGGCACAGCATTCATTTCCTGAAACACAAAGCTGGGTTTCCTACATTTGTTTCCGGTGTGCATTCCTGGGCCAAGGCTCCTGAAAGCATCTTTATAGAGAGATCAGTTACAGCCTCTGGGGTTCCGTCATTCGTCTGATTGAGGCCTTACAGTAACCGAGGGGAAATGTAAGAGGTAGAATCTGATCAGATAACTTGGCCCAGGAGAAGACTTGACCAAGTGGCCTTTAACCCCCCCAAAACACCTCACCACTTCCCAGAATGTGAAAAAAAATGTGTCCATCAACTACATTACAAGCAGCTCACAAGGATCCTGCCATCGAAATGAGTCTTTGAAGTATGGGGGGAAAGTAAGAAGGGTCTCTTTATATCTCCATAGGTCTGAAGCAGCATTAATCAATAGCCTTGTTGGCCAATAGATTCAGATGAGTTCATGAGCAAGGAGTGTTCAATTGCAAGAAAGTTACAGGAACACTTGCAAAATCACTATCTTATGCAATGGTTCTCAACCTTTCTAATGGCGCGACCCCCCCGTGACCCCCCCCCCCTCCCCGTCCCCTCCCCGCGCGGGATGAGGTGACAAAGGGGGCATGGCACCAGGGGCGAAAGGCG
>QLTV01002845.1:4127750-4159543 GCA_003457575.1 Thermophis baileyi | reverse complement strand
CAGCGCTAGGCTTTGCCCACCCGCCTGGATGCCGCCATTGGGGTTCTTTTACCCTCTGCGCTTGCGCAAAGCGTTCTGCGCATGCGCAGAGGGTAAAAGAACCCAAATGGCGCCGTTCGGGCGGAGCCTCCCGCTTGTGTCGCTACCGGCTATCCGGCGACCCGCAGGCACGGCCGAACCGGGAGCATTTCACCCCTGCAGTGACGGTGGCACCAAGATGGCGGGCTAACGCGCGCGGCGACCCCTGTGAAATGGTCGTTCGACCCCCAAAGGGGTCACGACCCACAGGTTGAGAACCGCTGATCTTATGTATTAATATATAATTTCATGGCTGGGATCAGCAAAGTAGTGATGAGCTTTTGGGATGAACAGCCGTGATCTAGTTTGCTTTTGTTCTGATGTTTCACCAGAAGCTGTGGTTGGCATCTTCAGAGACAGAGTGTGTTGCTTTGTGGTGTACCTCTGTGTGCTTCTGAAGATGCCAGCCACAACATCAGGTGAAACATCAGAACAAAATCAAACTAAACCATGGCCATTCAGCCCAAAAACATATCACTGCTCCACTGCCATCTTATGCTGTCGTAATAGGCAGAATTATCCTGCAGTAATCCTAGGAATTGCCCTTATGAAGGATCATTGGAGATCTTTTGTGTTTTTAAGAGAAGTGTTTACAGGTGCACAGATTAAATGAGAACTAAGCAAGCAAGCAAGCACCTTCAGAGGGGGAGTTTTCGGTTTAATGCAGGCTGTGGTTTACACAAACCAATGCCAGAGTGTTCATTGGCTACCCAATTCCTAAAAGCCACATGCCTTTCCCTTTTATTAGATCTGGATTCACTAATCCGTCAGCTAAGAATAGCATTTTAACAACACGTCACTTAATGCCAGGAATAACATATGTAAATATCACATAATCATATTAAACCGCATACCAGCTGTGCAAAGTAAGACAGCCCTCTTTTTTTCAAAGGAGGCGAGAGATTGGTCAACCCAAACCATTTGACCTCAAGGATTGGATTTTTGGCTTACCACTTTTTCTTACATGTGGTAGAAATCCCTGCATAAAAGTCCTTTATTCGAGAAGCTTAATCTCATCTTCCTCAAATAATGATTTTATTAAGCTCCTCCTCACCCAGCAGCACCCTTCCGTGATGACTGTCACGTACTCACAGCAAACTCATATTTTGAATATAGATAGGTAGCCAAAGCAATACTATTGACAGAAAAGACAGATACCATCAAGGGAAATTCTTAAATGTGCCCAATTTCTTAAAAGGTGAGACATTCCCCCACCCCCAGTTCACCCCAATGAGAACTATGCTTCTCTCACTAGTGGAAAAATGCTGACTAAAAAGTGTGAGAGGGGGAGAAAAAAGAGTAGAAATTAATGAGAAATTATTGAGCGTCTTGAAAACTGGCATCCCTGAGGAACAAGCAATCCATGCTGCATTTTTTTGGTTGCAGCTCCTTTGTGCAATTTACATAGTGGTAGTCCTCAACGTACTACCAAAATTGACCCCAAAATTTCCGTTGCTAAACAGTTGTTAAATACGTTTTGCCCCATTTTACAATCTTTCTTGCTACAGTTGTTAAGTGAATCACAGCAGTTGTTAAGTTAGTAAACATGGTTGTTAAGCGAATCTGGTTTCCCCATTGACTTTGTTTGTCTGAAGGTCGCTAAAGGTGATCACATGACATCAGGATACCGCAACCATCATAAATGCATGCCAGTCGCCAAGTGTCTGAATTTTGATCACGTGACCATGGGATGTTGCTACAGTCTTAAGTGTGAAAAACAATCATACGTCACTTTTTTCAGTGCCGTTGTAACTTCAAACGGTCACTAAACAAATAGTTGTAAGTTAAGGACTACCCGTATGTCAAATAACATTGCTAAAGCTCAAGAAACAAGAAAAGCTTGCTGTATGGGAAGCTAATAATGGCTGCAACCTAGGATCCTTCATTGTTGGGAGTATATCCTGTAATTCATCTTCTATTCCATATCTTATTAGATAATATTTGGGCAAAGAGATGCAGAGGAAATATTTGGGCGTGTTAGTTTAAGAGTAATTCATTGGAACTCATAGTGAAAAATAAATTGATCCTCACACTCAATAATCACTGTATTCATAAATTGTTATTTTCTAAATATTTTCTATATTTTCTCCAGTATGGTTGAATAACCAAGCCACCGTCTGATGTTGAGGCAGCGTATTTTCTTGTTCCTTTCTTCGTTGGGGGGGGGGGATTTTTTTTTTAAAAAAGGTTGACAACAAAAAAACAATGTTGGTAGTTAAAAAAAACATGTGTTAAGAACTTTGTAAAATTTATCCAGAAAAAAATTATTTAACCTTCCAGGGATTGTATGTAACTAATGGAAAGCATTGGGACAAAAGCTAATCCATTGTTATTTTATTCTTATTTCAGTGTACCTTTCAGGGTGCTGAAAGTCATTTACCTTTGAGATTCTCGAGCAGTATTTCTCAACCTTGGCCACTTCAAGATACGTGGACTTCCACTCCCAGAATTCCCCAGCCAGCATGCTTGGCTTCACACATCTTGAGGTGGCCAAGATTGAGAAACACACTGTTCTAGAGGGATGGGATGAAAGGCGAGCAAGATTGGGAACCTCAGCCTCATGGACAGGTCGTTCTCTCAATTGCTGTCATATTCCGAACCCCAACCATACAAACCAAACCACGCCTGCTAGTCCCAGGTGTTATCAAACTAGAAAGGCACTTCTAGCCACGGCAAAGGCTGAGGAATCCAGGAGAGGAAATAGTACAGTTAACAATCGAATCACTTTCTTCTTCACTTTGCCTGTTTCCCTCCTCCCTCCTGTTACATTCGCTTGACCTCTGAACCCACTAGCTCAGCAGTCTATCTGACCTGTGACTTCTCTTGTGCTTAGGTGGCCCTGGTGCAATGGACAGAAAGTGTTGGCTTGACACTGGTTGGAAGGGACCAGGCTTCTGTGCAGCTGAGGACTCCTAGTGGCCACATTCTGAACTATACCATCCTCCAGATTTTCCCCTTCACGTACGAAAGTAAACGAATGGGGATTATTGTTCGGGTAAGATGGATAAGCACATGGGGAGAAGCATTCTCTGTAAATTGGGGTGAGATTTCAGGGTTTTAGGAACCAATTTATTATTGTGGTTGGTTGGTTATACAGTCAGCCAAATATTTAGACTGGATTTGGCATTTTTAACCACCTATCAAGTCCTTCCCAAGGACTGGGATAGGCAGATGTTGTTGTTTAATTGTATTAATGATATTGTCACAGGATGTAAGCTGTTCCAAGTAAAGCTGCCGTTTACAATTGACTGATGGAGATTTTGTCAACGCCAGTGGTATTCAAGTGCTGCTCCAGATGTATTGTTGTTGTTATTTCTTTATTAGGATATTTTATAAAACAGAGCCTGGTGCAAAATGTGTAATTACCTGTACATGATTCACATCTCTTCTTTAAAAAAAAAATTAGGATTAACATATGGACATATAGTGTTCTTCACAAACTGTTGATGGAATTGTGGTCTGCATAATGGGAATGGCTGGGAATGATTGCTATAACACTCCTCTGGAATCTTAATACTAAAATGTTGAATGGAGCTCATAGTCATTCCATACAAAAAAAAAATCTGGCTGTTTTTCCAAGCTGCTTTCATTTCCTCAGGTTAAAACTGCTGTTCTTGATCATCAATTAGGAGTCAAAAATTTATCTCCAAAAGTACTGCAAATTTTCTAGAGACCCATTGGAAGAATCTGATCTACCTTCTAACTCCATCCTCTTGAATTTGATTATAATTCTTTCCAAGTTAATCAATTCTTATTGGGTCTTCCAGCAGTGGGGAAAATGCCCATTGAAATTTTTTCTGCCATAAGAAAACTCCCAGCTTAATAGAGAAGGTTCAGAGAGGCTGATATTTCTGAATCCTACACTTTTCCTACACATTTCCCACACTTCCTACCTCCTATTATCCAAACCATAACTACGATGTATTTCCTACATATGTGTGCATAAATTTTGACAGTTTTTTGTTTCAGAGGATGAAAATACTGAGAGATAACATGTTGATGTATGTGATATGGAGAAATAGAAAGGGGAAAGGATGGGCAAGTCTCACATACAAAAACACTGTTAATAATAAGATGTTGGATCATGTTTGTTTTACTTATAATCTTTGTGGCCGAGTTAAAAAAAAAAAGGGCCAAATGCCTTTTCTAGATTCTCTAGCTGCCTTGCAAATGGTAAAACAATTAGCAATTTCCCTCTTCCTGAGTTTTGTAGCATCTTCTTCTTAAGAGGGGGCTGTTAAAGATTAGTCCACTTTCATAGTATCTGATTCCAGGGATCCTATTATAGCCAACAAGCTAGGCAAATAAGACAGTTGCTGCCTCTTATTGGTAGGGAGGTAGCTGTTTGTTCAACCACAAAAACTTTCCAGTCTCTCTTCTTCTGAGCAGTTGGAATGGAGAATGGGGTTTTTTTGAAACTCAGAAACTGCTATTGTCATGTGTCAAGTGGGAGTTGGAGGAGGGAAAGGCCTTTGAACCTTGGCCCAAAATCAGACTATGGTGGAAAAAGATGTGGTTGAGAAACAATACAACTGGCAAATCTTTCTGCAGATTTATACTTGTAATCGTGCCATATCATGGGAATGTGCTAACCTCCTACTGAACTTGGTGAGAGGAAATGACTAATGCAAGGAGATAGTTGATATGATATTTATATTGGACAAAAGATCTAAATGCTCTTAAAACTAGTCCTGCGCTGCAGGAAGTGGACTTTCTTGTTAGTTTCCCATCAAAAAGTTATTAAAACATATCTCAACAGTTTAAACGTGTAATGCACAAACATTGATCTTAATTTGTGCTGGAAATATTTTAACGTGTTTTTTCCCCTGGCACCCTTGGATTTGAAATTGGAAGTTTGCATTGACACATGACTCCATTGTCATATGTCCTTTTGTCAAAGATGACAAATAATGTGCCACAGCCATATGTAAAAGCCACTGGAATAAATAAGATTATGGTGTTTATCTTTGTGTTGGTTTTCAGCCACAAGATATTACAGTGCTAAAGAAAATTGTTGATCAAGTTCATATAAATGTTTTAAAAAAATAAAAAAATCAGGCAGGAGAAGGGAGGAAAGTCCTCTTAACTCTGTCTTCATCTGGGGAAGGAAATCATTCTCATTCTTTAGTAGATCTACTCTACAGTATCTATGGAGGAGAGAAATTTTGTATTTGGTCTCAGTGTTAAATCACATAATATTGAGATGTCGGCCATTCCCATCTCTACAGAAGGCATGTCTACAAGCCCAAGTCTCAACACCAAATTTAATTTCTTTTCTTTCCAACAGACAAAGAGAACCTAGGGACTGCATCTACCATTTGGGAGGAATAATGGGCAGGGCAATAATGCAAAGTGACCAGGATTTTCTCTTTTTTCCCTCCTTGGTTTTGGCAGGAAGAAATTTTTTGGTTTTTGATTAAGCCTGAAAACGTACACTATGTGCCTCCTGCATTTTCTCAAAATTATGGGACTGTGATCACAATATCACCGTAGTTAATTATGAGCAGAGGTTTTTGAGGTTGCAAAAATGAGATTTGTGGCACTTTGTCCCATTCTAGCTTCTATAGCCTTTTAGAGATTTCCAGAACTTCTTTGGCTGGTTATCCTCTTTTCACTCTGTTTATGTTATTGAGATACTATAATCTTCCTGGATTTGCATCAAGTCTTTTCTATTAACTTCACTGGGCTTGTTTTTTCATCTGGCTGACTGACGGTCAGCTTCCATGGATAAGGATGGATTTGAAATGAGTCTTCAGTTCTTATCTAACATCTTAATCACTGCTCCAAAATGGCTCTGGGGGAATCCCAAAGATTTTAGAAGAAAAATGTGTTCGTGGCTGAAAATCATTTGGGGGGAGGGAGAAAGAAAACAAGATCAGTCCAGCTGTAGAACTTGTGCTCAAAAGCTGAGTCTACAGAATCTGAACAGTATAGATATTCCTTATTTATAGACCAAATAATAAATCTCTCTCTCTCAATATTCCCTTTGGATTCGGTGTAGTTAATTCCAGATAGGTGAGTATAGGATTACAGCCTTAATCCTGTGATTTAATACTCACCAATTTCAAATGGATTTTTTTTTTTTGAAAAAAAGATAATGTACACGTATTTTAAACCTAAATGTGACTTAGTGTAATGTTTTATCCTTTGCAAGAGAATGGCTGGAATGAGGAAAAAGCAGCGACCTTTTTCCATGTAAAACAGTGGGAACCTGACCTCAGCCTGGGACTTCAGCCAGTAACACCTGTCATTAAATAGAACAGAAACAGAAGATGAGAAAATCAACCCATTCTCCCTTCTTGATAGAACTTACAACAGAGGTTTTCAAACTTGGCAACTTTAAGACTTGTGGACTTCAACTCCCAGAATTCTCCAGCCAGCTATGCTGGCTGGAGAATTCTGGGAGTTGAAGTCCACAAGTCTTAAAGTTGCCAAGTTTGGGGACCCCTGACTTACAACATCAAATTCTGTTTATTTTGTTCAGACACATAGAAAATTAACAGGTCAAGCAAAAGGTTAGGGTAGAACTGATTTCCTTGATATGCTAATTTTATATGTGGAGAGTTTGGAGTTTGTTTTATGGTGGAGCATTCAGTCATTGGAGCACTTGCTTCAAGTATAAATTATTAGTGGACGTACACAGATTTATTACTTTGTTTGATTGTTAGTGTTAGCTCTTAGACGCACTGAATTAGAAAGGAGTTCAAAGGCTATTTAGTCCACCCCCAATGATATTAGAAGTTCATAGTTACATCATTCTTCATAAGTGGCCACACAGCTGCTAATCTTCAATAAACTCCAATAAAAGCATTTCTACTTCCAAAATTATCTCTTCTACTGCCAGACACCTTATATAAACAGAAAATTCCAGCATTTAGAACAAATCCTATGTCCTGTAATCTTAACCTGTTACTGTAGGACATACTTTTTGGAGAAACAGAAAATTTATTTCATCTTCTATATGACAGCCTTGCAAATAATGGAAGAAAGTTGCAATTTAATTAATTGTTTTTCAGGCTAAACGTATCTTAGAAACTGATAATACCCAGACCAAATAGATGTAGATATTAAGGAACAAACAAGATAGTACATAAATGACATATGCTCATCTATTTTAAAAAAAATTAGTTGCATGAGAATGATGATCTGATCAAAAGAAGGACCATTATATACTTTGTGGGCAGGGAAGAATAAGAACCTTTCCCCAATGCCCCCTCTTTTTTAAAAATAAAATGATGGTACAACGGGGTTTTTTTTTTATAAGAGACTCCCTGTATCAAACTGACTCCTACACCCTGTGCAAATTGGGGAGGGAAGAAGATAGCAATTCATAATAGAAAGCTGTTGTACATTCTTCTAACTTTTGCTTGCTAAGATTCCATGTTGTTGTTTTTGCAATGAGACAGAATTTTTCTTTGGTGCTCTGACGCTTTTAAAGCCAAGTTTTGAACATTACCATTTTTTTTCTCTTCTGCATTGTGCTACCTTATATTCTTTGGAAACAGCAATTTTCCCTTTGTTGATTTATGGTTCTTCAAGTTAGGCATTTTTAGAATAACACATAATGACATTAAATTGATATATTTTATGAATAGATATCTGTACCTTTGGTATCTGTACTAAAACAGGGCACCTGATATATTTTTTTCCCCCTTTGTCATCTCATTTCTTTCCTCTTCCCTGTTTTCTGTCTCTTTCAGGATGAATCTACAGGAGAAATAACATTCTACATGAAAGGGGCGGATGTGGTTATGGCAGGCATTGTTCAGTACAATGACTGGCTAGAGGAAGAGGTACAGAACAGCATTCTCAATGCTGTGACTTATTTTACATTTGCAAATATGAAATTCTCATTAGGGCAAGAATTCCTGACTGAAATAAGTCACAGATAATGCTTTGAATGCTCCTGATGATAGAACTCAGTCTTTCCTAACCTGGCAACCTCCCTATCTGTTATACTACAACTTCCATCATTAGCCTGCCTGGCCACTGTGGGGTAGTGGGAGTAGTAACCAAATCATTTGAAGGTAAGAAGAGACCATCTGCAAACAGGAGGAGAGGAGAGGGGAGAGGTGATAAGATAAATGTTCTGCTTACAGATATGGTAAAGAAAGGTAAAAGTAGGGCAATGCATGTGCATAATGGTGAGATGCATATACACATCTTGAATCTGCAGATATATTTCATGCAACTTGCTTATGTAGACTGTCCTTATTAGAATGGTCTTTGCAACTTACCTATGCATTAGTAATTCCACGCAAAAACTGAAATGTTTGGAAGTCCCCATCATTTAGCTGTCTCAGCAAAAAATGAAGAAAAATATTTTACATGGCCCTGCATGGAAGAAACCTAAAATTGAAACACTATGTAAAACATGTGGGCATCCATGGGCATCAGTGCATCTGGTGTGATTAGTCTCCAAAATTAAGGTGGAATTTAATAATATTTTTGCTGAAATTTTAGAAGGTCTAGCAAGCTCAACCACATTTTTATATTTTAAAAAATCCAGATTTCATTTGAGATTTCACCTTAGTTTAGCATTCTCACCAAAAATCAAATAACATTTCAGGGTAAAATAGCCAAAGTCTTGCAAGATTTTGAGGTTGAAAAGATTGCTAGCCCTTGATAGACTGTTGTTTCTCCATGTCATATAATATATGTCGGTATATGCATAATTTTGTATTTATTTATTTTGTCATGTTTATGTAATGTATATTGGAGGTGGAGACCCTTTGAGAGCTGTATGCAACAAAATTTCATTTTAATGTATGCCGATTAGTGTACATTCAAAGTGACAATAAAGTTATTCTAAGAAGTCTAAGATATAAAACTCTAACCATTATTTTGAAGGTGACTTTTAAAACTACAGTTTCAATTTTATTACTTGGTCAACAAAACTACAGTATTAATATTATGGTGCAATTCCATAATTTTGGAATTTTTAAATTCTGCTGTCTGAAAAGAACAGGGACAATTATTACGCTAGTGTTTATTTCCAATGGCAGATTAGTTTATAAGAATGTGTCTGTATTCCTTTATAGTGCGGTAACATGGCGAGAGAAGGATTAAGAGTTCTTGTAGTGGCAAAGAAATCCCTGTCTGAGGAGCAATATCAAGATTTTGAGGTAAGCAAATTAAATATGAAATAAAGCTCAAAGTGAATATCCCATTTACGTCTGGAATAAGCAGGGAAGTGCTTAAATAGGTTAAAGTGTAAACTACTGTGCTTGATGTTTCCTCCTCTTGGCAAAGATGGAATTGGCCACAGTCCATCATGCATTGGCAACTTCCAGACTGGAAGGGCTAGCTCTGAACATTTTGGAAAATGGATGAGTGAGTTGGCTGGATAAAATATATACCACTTGTATCTTATCATTTTCATTGGATGTGGCTGTTTTACGATTCCAACCTCATGAACTGTTTCTTACCTTTAAAAAATTGTAAGTAGCCTTTTCTATATTTGATGCCCTCCAGAACAGAACTTTATCTCCCATAAATCCCCTATCAATATAGCCATTGCCAAGAATTCTGGGAGAAAGTGCACATGGAAGGCATCAAGTCTAGAATAGCTAAGATGGCTTATATTGATACAATATGCTCAACTTGGTTAACCTATATTCTAGGTACACATAATATGGATAAACTAACCCAGTGGGCTGGATTTGCACCACCCAGTCACTAAACCACCAAAACACCTAACCAAAGTTAATAGTCTATCTAGGCATGCTATGCAAATGCAAATGCTATGCAAATGAGAGAGAGAGAGAGAGAGAGAGAGAGAGGGAGAGAGGGAGAGGGAGAGGGAGAGGGAGAGAGAGAGAGAGAGAGAGAGAGAGAGAGAGAGAGAGAGAGAGAGAGAGAGAGAGAGAGAGAGAGAGAGAGAGAGAGAGAGAGAGAGAGAGAGAGAGAGAGAGAGCGAGAGAGCCACCAGGGGGTATCGTGGTGATACAGTGACATTGTGGGAAGGAATGGGGCCAAATTGATTGATCCAAAAAAATTATGTGTCTGTGTGCATGCTTTTATTTTGTTTACTTTTGTTGGACACATGAAGAAAGACATGAAGATAGCTCCTAAAACCCTGTAAAGGCTTAATGCACCTGATTTTTATATCTTGGGGGTTAAAAAAGGAGACCAAAAATTATGCTGCTGAATTTTAGCTTTCTGCTGCCAAAACCGAGTAGCGCGATGTGGCTGCTTTAAAAATAGAGGTGGGGGCATTGCTGCTGGCTCTTGGGAAATTTTGCCTGCTTTTCCTTATCAATGGTACTTTGTTCTGATGTGAGCTAAGCACTTAGCGAATGAACAAGTAGTAAAGGGATGTGTTTCTTGTGATCTTCCTTAGGCCCGCTACGTCCAAGCAAAATTAAGTGTCCACGATCGTTCCTTGAAGGTAGCCACAGTGATTGAGAGTCTGGAGATGGAGATGGAGCTGCTGTGCCTGACTGGAGTAGAAGATCAACTACAGGTGGATGTCAGGCCAACTTTGGAAACTCTGAAAAATGCTGGCATTAAGGTATGATTGAATCAGAAATCAAAAGTGTAAGATTAACTGTTTCCCCCCCAGTGTACTAGTCTATGGCTGAATAAATATGAGAGAATTATAATGAGCAGAAATGGATGATTTCCACATCATTAGAAGCACCTTAATAATGCTGTCAGTATATAAAGCACTACAGGTAGTCCTTGACTTACGACCAGTCACTTAGCAATCATTCGAAGTTATGACAGACCCCCCAAAAGATACAAACCGTATTCAAAGTTCTGACAGCTGACACCACCCCCACAGTCACATTGGTTGCATTTTGAGCATTCAGAAACTGTCCCCCATATATGGCTGTTTACAGCATCCCACAGTCATATGGCCACAATTTACTCTTTTTGCTAGAAACCAGCATTTACGTTTAGTTTCCAACAAAAAATGCCCATTGCAGACAATGGCTTTTCTTAATATCCATATAAAGACTCACAACCATTATTCTGGACTCAGTTGTGGTTGTAAGTCGAGGACTACCTGTATCAATTAAGTACCTACATTGTTTACAGGGTCACATCTCAGAATTCTGGTTTGGTATTGCTACGATTTTTGGTAGAAGAACAGCATTTCCCCTTCAATTAACAAAATAATTTCTCTCAGCAGAATATTCCACTGAAATAGGTTCTAGTCTGCCTGTAAGCAGTACAATTCAGGGATTTGACAAAGGTGGAATTATAAAGACTTCCCACCACTTCAGATGTTGCTGCTTATCTGACTTTCCTGTTGCACACTTTTCTAGGGTAGTCAGACAAGAGTCAGGATTGCTGTCAGGCAAATATAAATAAAAACAATATAAAGAAATAAACCTGTTTAAAATAACCAAATTGAAATTGTCATCAGTTCCATTAAGAATGTGATTTCAGAGCCAGATCTTTCTAAAGGCGGAGAGATTGACAGCCCAATACAACTTCCATGGGAATACATTATTTATCTATTGATTAAAAAAAAAAATATCCTAGCTGACCTTGGCTGATTTTTAAAAACTAACCTTGGTCAGAGCTGATTAGTATCTGAATGGGAGACTTCCAGGAAAGATTGGCTAAAGGCTAGATTGGGAGGTAGAAGAAGAATACCTCAAAAGAAAGCAATAGCAAGCCAAGAAAAATACAAGGATGTTTCATGAAGTTTAAAAAGAATCAAACTGAAAGATGTTTGCCTTCTGTATACTTTTATAGTGGGCATTGTTAATAATTGAGTACCCTCCTGCTTTGTGGATTCCCAGAATGACTGAGAGTGGGGAGTCCGTCTATTCAGAGAGCACTTGTATTGGGGGGAAAATTTGTGGCTTAGGAATCACACCATAGCTAGCATTTCCCCATGTCAGGAAAGCAAGCCTTTTAAATCAGCTTACAACTAAGGTATCTGTCTCATCCCGAGTAACATGTAGTTCAGCTGATTTCATTAGTCAGCATTACCAAGCAAACTGGAGTATCGTGTACAAATTTCAGTGTGTATATAGTATAAAGAAAGTATTGAATTGTGTTTCCTATTGGTTAACATGAAGCCATGTATGATATACAGAATGCTTGTCTGAAACCAATGGACTTTGGATTCCTGTCTGAAGGAACAACTTTGGAAAGAATGGCAGCATGAAGTTTATTCTTATTTTACAATTTTCCATGAAGGCCAAGACCTGAACTTTTGTGGGGGGAAAGGGAGAATGGATATAATATCCAAGATGTGGAGAAATACCCAAGGCAATGACATGTTTGTGCTACTTAGAAATGCTTCCCAAACTCTTGGCTTTGCCTGTTGAAAGTGTTCAGTTCCTTCCCATATCAATTATAACTCTTCCCAGTGTGAATTCTCATATCCCACAATAGACTAGACATCTCAGGAAAAGGCACGGTTGCTTTAAAGACTTGGCATCAGGTGCTACATGAGTGCTCCTTCAAGTTGGCTGGGGAATTCTGGGAGTTGAAGTCCACACTTCAAGCAGCCAAGGTTGAAAAACATTGCAGTATACTATAGAATCATCATAAGCGTCAAAGATAAATTTGCAATTTACAACTGGCAATACAAAATAAAATGTGTAGTGGAATTTGTGGCAGGTTACATGATTATATACCATATCACTAGTGCCCATTCCATAAGATGTATTTCCCAACAATAGCAACAATGTCACATTGTGCAATATGCAAAGCAGGCAAATTTTGTTTGATTCCAACTGACTATTAAAAAGTTGAATTAGAAACTTGCACAGATATTTTGGTTGCTATGTGAAAATCTCTATGAAGTTGTCCACATGGTTACTGTCTTCTCATGATGTACAATGATTCATTGTGTGGATGTGGCAATTTTCTCCATGTCACCACAGACCTTTCTGGTTGCATCTTCTACACACAAACAGCCTGTTGCACTGAGACAGCTGCCACATGGAGCAGTTTAAAGCTGCCTTTATAGAACATCCATTACTGCATTATTGGTGCCATTTGTCTTAGCTGCAGCTTCCATCTCCAAAAATGGTCAAGGTTGACTCATGTTTTTGTGAAATATATCTCTTAGATCCCAGTATGATATAAAAAGGTTTTTTTCAACAGTTACTTAAAAATTCCATGCAATTTATTTGAAATACGCAATTGCTAAAATTGCTTTTGTCAATTGCATTTATATAAAACTTCAAAGAATCATGGGATTTGAAAAGACTATTGAGGCCATCATGCCTAAATCTCTGCTCAGTGTAGGATTTCAATTATATTTTAATTAAAATCCTGTCCAGACTCAACTTGACCCCACCTAACTAATGCTGGGAGATCCTTATGGATAGTATTTCACCACTTAATCCTTCCACCCTACTGGTCCCTAACCCAATGCTCTTGCCTTGCAAAGTGTGGTAAAGCCCTTGAGGTAGTAGAAGCTACATACTTTTATCATGGGACTTACTTTCAGATTTGTACTTGTCCTTAGTTTGTCCAACTCTCATATCCAGAAGACAGAGACTCAAGTTATATAATCTAGTTGGTATAAAGGTGCAAGTTCCTTCCATTTATTTTTACAGTGCCTAGATATTGGATAGTTGGGAAAAACGATGATACGTCAGGGAGGATGGGTCTTCTCCAATTTTCCTAATGGTCTCCTACCTTAGTGCCAAGCAAAACAAATGGGTATGTCTATGAAATCACAGGAAGTCATCAATCTCTTGACACAAGGGAGATTTTTGTATTTTTGAATGGTCATCTTTACTAATTTGATTGATTGATTTGTTAGATTTATATAGCTTTCCTCCAGGACCCCAAGGCAGCATACTTAGTATTTCCTCTTCTTTGTTTTCCCCACAACAGTAATGCTGTGGGGTAGGTTGATCTGAGAGGGAAAGATTTCACTCCATGATTTTCCATAGCTGGAAATAGATAAACCTAAGTCTCCAGGATCCTGGTCTTAACCACTATGCCACATTGGCTTCTAAATATCTAAAATATAATACATATATTAACTTTCCTACAAGCTAAACATTTATTAAGTGCCTTTTTAATTATTTACCATTATTTATTTACAACATTTAATGCAACCTGCTTTCCTTTTAGACTTGAATGCGGCTTAAATACGAACGTCTTCTAATATTATCTCCAGAACATCAGCCTTGTAAGCTGACTTGAGAAAAAGTGATCCACATAGTGAGCTCTGTGGTTGAGTGGGATCTTGAATCTGAGTCTCCAGGGAGTCTGGTCCAAAGCAAACCATTGCATTATACTGGCTCTTTGTTTCTATTCATGTGAGGTTTTGAATTTTTTTTTATTCTAGGTATGGATGCTCACAGGGGATAAACTGGAAACAGCCACGTGTACAGCTAAGAATGCACATCTGGTAACCAGGTCTCAGGACATTCATATATTTAGACTGGTGAGTAATACAAATAAAACTTAATTTACTTAGCACTTGTCCACAGAGCTTTATTTTGAATCGGGGGAAATAACATTCAGCTTCACTTGTGCATGTAGACTACAGCCTGAGCATATGATATAAGCCTAACCTTTGCTACAAACATCATTGAATATGATGGGTCCTAGAAGCTGGAACTTCAGCATGGAAAAAGTGCTCTTGTTTCCTCCAATTTCTTGCAGGCTCAATTTTATCAGGGAGCTTGGATCGCTCCTGAAATAAGTTCTTTAACAAGGCAAAATGCCGGACAGCAATGCATTTTATGAACAAATGAAAAATGTTAAAATGGTTAATTCCTGTTCTGATGGTTCTCTCTCTCTCTCCCCCTCCCCCCCCCAAAATGTTACAGCAAGGCACTTTGGCTTATTTTCCAAATCCAACCTTCATTGGAGATTTGAAACCAATGTGAATGTTGTTTTCTTCTGCTTTGTCTTGCAGAACTAATTTATTGCTCATCCTTGTTGTTCTGTAAAAGGAACTCTGCATCTCTTTGAAAATGCTTTTCTGAGAACTCTCCGCAAAATGTCAGGCTCCAAGATTTCTTTGGGCAAAGCAAGAAAGGCCAGTGCGTTTCTGTAGCATAGCTGTGCAGTAAATGTGAGATGGAGTATCACTTCGTTCATTTAAGCTAAATTGTCTCAGGCAAAAGGACTGTCCTGAGTAGAGATGCAAATCTTTATGCATGCAAAACCTGTCATTTAGCCTTGCATTTAACAGTCGCTTTCATTTCTGAACTGTATTATGTGTTCTTCCTTATGCTATTGACTTTAGCTCTTTTAATACAGCGGCATTCAATTTCCTAAAGAGCACTAGAAATTACTGATCTTTGCCTTCTAGAGTTCTTTCAATAAACCCTTTCTTAAAATTGCCACAAGTTCATAGTGTTGACTGGCATGGAGCAATCTCTTGACAAAGTGTGATCATGGGTTTAAGAATAAAAAGAGCGGGCTATGCAGAAGTATAGAAGCGAGGTTGTTTTGGATCTGCTGTGCACACATACACACCTTCTTCTTGATGCAGATATATCACAGATGCCTCTGCCAAATCTGAAATGTCCTTGTCTGAATGCACTGAATTATGTCAGAAAAATGTTTAGGTGAGAATAGTGTCATATTCATAACCCAAATCTCTTCCTAGCATTATATGTCCTTTCCCCCCCCCCCCCCCCAAACTGATCAGTGCTTTCTTTTTCTTTTTCGAGCCACTAATCATTCTTCTATGTTCTGGATAAGATCAACACTAATGCAAGTTTGTAGGCATACAAAATCTGCAACATTTGAGTCACTTGTTGCTGCCTACAATCCTTGGATCAAATTGCTCCTCTGTGGCCTTTCACTGTGCAACGATCCTAATAAGTTCCTTGATTTTCAGAGGAATTTCAGGAGGCAAAATGCCAGAAAAAGGCCTAGAGTGTTGTTGGAAGAAGACAAAGGGTGAATCTCATTGAGGATGAATAAGAGCCTAGGGATTACATGGGGGAGATAAGAACGATGAAATGTAATTATTTCTCCAGCTTTATCACATCCTCAACTAGCTGTCCAGTGGGTCTTTTTTTCCCCTCTTCTTCTTCCCTGTGACTCATTCCTTGCTAGGGAGGAGCAAAATGCAGGATTTATGGACAGCCACCCTGGTTCTACTTGATCTCCAGCGGCTTTCAGTATCATCGACCATGGTATCCTGCGGGTATTAGGAGTGGGGATCAGGATGTTCTAGTGGTCTCTTCCTTTCTCTGTGATTGGTTTCGGTCAGTGGGGAGAGGGTTTGGCCAATTGCCCTTTCTACATGAGGCCACTGGGTGAGTTCATCAGTGTGTTGATGATACCCAGTTATGTATCTCACGCTTTTTAAGGTCGTCTCCCAGTGTCTAGAGGCTGTGTGAGATCTGAACTGAACAGGCTTAGGCTCGATCCTTACAAGACTGGGCAGTTGTGATTATTTGGATCCCCCCCCCAAAAAAAATCTGGACTGCTTCCATCCATATTTGGTCCTGAATGGGATTGCATTATCGTTTTCAGGATTAGTCACAATCTGGAGACCTTTCGGGACTCATATCTTCTGCTTGAATAGCAGCCAACAACTGTTGTCAGGAAGACTTTCACCCAAATTAATTTAGTGTGTCAGTTGCGCCTCAAGTTGAAGGCCCTTGAGAAAGTCATTCATGCTATGGTCACCTTATGTCTGGACAACTGCAGTGTACTCTTGAAGATCACTTGAAATGTAGTGCATGAGCAGTTATGAGCATGCTGTGGTATGTTCAGATAAGTCTTCTGCATCATAACTGCAATAGTTACCATAAGGTCCTAGGTGCAATTCAAGGTCCTGGATATTACTTATAAAGCCCTTCATGGAATAGGGCTTTGCGATCTGAGTGTCAATTTATTTCCAGCAGTTTCTGTCCATCTCATGCATTCTGATGTAGGTTGACATCCTCCAGATCCAATAGGCTATGTGATAGGAACCAGAAAGCAGGCCTTTTTTTTGTCAAGGTGCCGGCTCTCTGAAACACAATTCCTCATCCACCAAGATTCATATATTCCTGGCCTCACTTAAACAAACTTTTAAAACCTGGATTTTCCCAAGGCCATGAATTAGAGCGGACAGTGGTCCCTTGTATTGGCTTGTTACTTTCTCCTAACCTTAACCTTTTTTTTGGGGGGGGGGATTATGTATCTTCTTGTTTCTATGGTCTTATTTTCTCACGTACACAGAATTATGACAGATTGGGGCAGCCTACATATGTACTAAATAAATAAATAAGACCTGCAAGTACAGAGGTGGCAGGGTTTGGATCAGTACACCATACCCACCATCTGGCTGATATTTGACACCCATGTGACATATGATGAATTCTCTGCTGACACTAAGCTACCCGTTCTCTCCTGTCCAGGTGACCAACCGTGGAGAAGCACATTTGGAGCTAAATGCTTTCCGCCGCAAGCACGACTGTGCCCTGGTGATTTCTGGGGATTCCTTGGAGGTGAGAGGTGGGCTGGGCTCCCAGCTCTTGCATCTGCAGCTTTGGCCAGAAAGGCCTTCACACAAATTCCTCCAGTGAACTGTTTCTCAGATTGACATCTTTAAGAAGCTGTCCTAGAATTCTTAGCTTTACCTTAAAGTTGCCAAGACTGAAAAACACTGATCTAGAACATCAGGCTCTTACAAGGGACAGGGGTCAGCAAAAGAAAGAATCTCTGCTTCCCATAACCTTTGTTTGTTTCTTTGTTTTTTTCATGGAATAGGTATGCTTGAAATACTATGAGTATGAGTTCATGGAACTGGCTTGCCAGTGTCCAGCTGTCATCTGCTGTAGATGTGCCCCAACACAAAAGGCTCAGATTGTACGCTTACTCAAGGAGAGAACTGGGAAGCTGACCTGCGCAGTAGGTAGGTGTTAAGTCTCACACAGGTGACAACAAGGAAGCAAAGATTACACATACTTCAGTACGGTATCTTTTAGGCTATTCTTGGGGTATCTACAGATCAGTGGTCCCCAACCCCCAGGCTGCAGCCCACTACAGCAGCTGTGAGCTATTCAGAATTGGGCCACATGAGGGGTTGGCCGGAGCATGCATGCACGTGCGCAGCTCAAATTGCACAAGCCACAGGCCGGAAGGCATTCATGCACACTGACCCACCGCTCGTGCAAGTTGAGCTGTGCATGCCAGCCCACTGTTCACGTGGCCCAGTTCCCCTCTCTCCCTCAGTCGGGCCACCAAGCCGTTGGGGACCACTGCTGTTGATTATTGTTAATTATGCTCTTCAAGTGCCTATGGAGATTCCCAGTCATCCAGGTCATGGTTGTCCCAAAGGTGCTTTTTTCAAGAGGCAACTGGACTTTCTGGTTTTTCTTTGAAGATGTTTCGCTTCTCATCCAAGAAGCTTCTTCAGCTCTGACTGGATGGTGAGGAATGGAAGGATTTATACTCCTTGCAGACAGCTGGTCATTTGCATTCTTTTAGTGGATCATTAAGGTCACCTGGAGGTTTTCCCTTAAAGGCAGAAGCCTGTCCACCCCAAGGATAAAACACCCAGATAGAAACTGAGCAATGTGGTATATGCAGTACAATGCAGTGAGCCATGTGCAGATCTGTACATTGGGGAAACGAAACAACTACTTCATAAACGCATGTCACAACACAGGAGAACAAACACATCAGGACTAGATTCAGCAGTCCATCTGCATTTAAAAGACACAGGGCACTCTTTTGAAGACAACAAAGTCCATATTTTGGACAGAGAGGACCGCTGGTTTGAAAGAGGGTTTAAAGAGGCCATTTATGTCAAAATTGAACAGCCCTCTCTCAACAGTGGGAGAGGAATAGGACACCATCTATCTCCAATCTACAACACAGTCCTTTCAACAGTTCCAAGAAGGGTCCACACCCATTTGCACTACTCAGGTGACCCTGATGACATAGATAAACCTCCAGGTGACCTTAACGACCCGCTAAAAGAATGTAAATGACCAGCTGTCTGCAAGGAGTATAAATCCTTTCATTCCCCACCATCCAGTCAGAGCTGAAGAAGCTTCTTGGATGAGAAGTGAAATGTCTTCAAAGAAAAACCAGAAAGTCTAGTTGCCTCTTGAAAAAAGCACCTTTGGGATATGCTCTTCAAGACTTCAAGAGGAATGTCTAGTCCTCATTTACAATGACCTCATTAAGGGGTCTCTTTCTTTCTAGTTTCTGGCCACGTGGGCTGAGTTGCCATTCATAGGATAAGCTATCAGTGGATTGTCCTTCAGTCTTTCAGTTATTTCTTCTTATCTTTATTTCCCAGCCTCCCTGCAATCTTTCATAGTAGGGATTCTCCAACTGGATTCTCTAGTTTAGCATCTTTTTTTGTATATTGGTTCCTCAGTGCATGGAAACAGAGAAAAAGCTGTGATTTAAACATCACACACCTATGGGTTTTCCATTTCTCTGAGGTTTTTAATAAGGGTTAGAGAGTTTCTGAAGCAGCACCCTATGAAATGTAAGGAACCACTGCCTGAAGGAAAGCAAATCCATGGATGTAGCTATGAGGCAGCCCTTTCCATGCAAGTGTAATAAGTTGGCACAAAATAAAGACAGAATCGGAAGCGATCATTGAGTCTAGCCTCCTGATCCCTTGCAGAATAGTAATTAAACCCTTCCATCATAACCACAGACATTCTTGGTGTTCTTGGAAGAGATCATCATGGAGAAAATCTGTGTGATTGCTAAGAGTTGACAGTGATTTGATGGCTCTTAATCAATTGAGTTAGTCCTCAGGTAGTCCTCAACTTACAATCACAGTTGGGACCAGAATTTCCATTGGTATGCAAGGCAGCTGTTCAGTCGTGCCTTATTTTATGATGTTTTCCCCCACAGTTGTTAAGCAAATCACTGCAGTTGTTAAGTTTCCCCCATTGACTTTGCTTCTTGGAAGTAGGCTGGGAAGGTCACAGATGATGATCACATGACCCCAGGACCTTGTAACCATTGTAAATTGTGAAGGGCTTGAATTTTGATCACGTAACCGCAATCAAAACAGTCATAAGTGCAAGGACAAGTTGTAAAGCACTTTTTTTAGTGCCATTGTAACTTTGAATAGTTATCAAACCAGTGGTTGTAATTTGAGGACTACAGTACTTGCATTAAATAGCCTTGCCGTTCTTGCATTGTCCTAAAATCTCCAGAGTTCCGGTTCTCAGAGAGATGAGATAACTCTTCTTCATCCCATATTGAGTGTTTGAGGGGCAGAAATTCAGCAATATTGTTAGCCCTTATTTATGCTGTTTATTTCCATGGACTTCAATTTAGATAGGTTCCAGACAAGATAAAAGGTACAGTTCTTCCTAAGGAATAATTTATTCTTAATGAAAGAAAACCACATTTTTTAATTCAATCCCTTATTATATACATGCAAAGTTTTCTTAAGGGGATTTTCACTTGGAAAGTTCCAACTTCAGTGGCTATCAAATAGTGAATATATATATATATATATTCACTATATATATATATATATATTTGCATTTTCTACAACTGCAGCTCTAGCTCCTTCCCCCAGAATTTGTGGGTTTGAATTTTAGCCACCATCTTTTATTTTCTCTGTTTTTCTTGAAAACAGTCACTGTGAAACGTGTTCTGCTCTTTTATTTAGTTATTCCACTTGCTTACTTTACACCTCATGATACTGGGGGGGGGGGAAACATAGCATAGTTAAAAGGTGAAAAGAGACAGTGAAACCTATATTGAATGACCTGGATTAATTGTCCAAAGAAATGCTAAACTGCTAGTGATATTAGAATATCCATTCTGCTGTTCTTTTCATTTTATGTTGCATGTATAATGAAGCTCTGGAATCCATTATTGTAACCATTCAAAAGGATGTCATTGCCAGCTAGGAATTCTACAGCTAAAATGATTTGTCTCTTTATGGTTAGCTATAGCAGACCAAGTAAAACCTAAGCAGATCCAACCTTGGCTAGCAAGGGGAACTAGAACTGGCTTTCAACCATAAAGAAAACGGCAAAAATGGGATGTTCTTATGATTCAGTGCTTCCACCATTTGCCCTGTGTGGCTTCCAGATAACTTGTGAACTTAAGCCAGATATGTTTCAGATGTCTCCACCTCATCCCATGGGGGAAATTTTGTGTTTCTTTGTCTGAGGATGTGTTGTTGTTGTTGTTTTAATTTCACCTGCAAGTTGAAATTCATTAGCTTGTGGTAATGAGCTGTTTCATTCACTAGATGCATCCAGGTAAACTTGAATGTCCATAAGCCCAATTTGACTCTATGCCCATCACTTGGGCTTGCCTTTAAGGTTATACAAAAGTACTACAACAGCCCTGGAAGGATTCCCATGTTGGAACTGTCCCTTTGCAGCAACACAGTGTACTTTATGCCCAATTAGACTGAAAGTGTTGGTTTTAATACCAAGAGTGGTTCCAAACAGAGCTGTTATTTTACAGCTGTCTCACTCACATAAATTTACAATGTTGACTCGGGAACAGTTTTCCATTTATAATTCCCCATGTTTCTCATCATGGCTTCTGTTTTCTTTTTACCTTGATAAGTCCTTTAAAATGGAAACATACTGTAGAATAGCTACAGATCGTATTCGATTGCTAGCATTCTAAGCCACTCCAAATTTTCCTGAATTTCCTTGATCTTGTGTTACAGGTGATGGGGGAAATGATGTCAGTATGATCCAGGAGGCAGACTGTGGTGTTGGTGTTGAAGGAAAGGTAAGTCAAAGCATGATGTTTAGTTTGAATGCAACATCATGATGATGATGATGATGATGGGGATTTCAGGAGAGAGGGATACACTTTAGTTCAATGGATAGACATGGAACACAACCTTGGAAGCTGTCTGGACAAATCGTTTCTTTATTCATCAAAGACCCTTCCTCCTTTGACCATAGTTGCTTATTCCCATTTTGAGATGAGAAAACCATAAAAATGTAAGTATAATCCTTAAAATAGACATGACGCAGTGGAAAAGTAAAAAAAAAAATATCATCTTTTTTTTCCTGAGCCCACAGATGTGATGTGGTCCCACTCACAGTTTTGGCGGGTGTCAAGCTTTTAGACTTTTAGCCCCAATTTAAGACATATGCTTTTTATTAAACTGTCATCCTGCACCTTTCTGGTCTGATTTTATTCCTAACCAGGGCATTATTTTCCCTCTTATCCAAAAGTATTAAGAAAAGATTTTGAGATAGTCATAGCATCTTTAACAGGCAGTGAGAGTTGTGATGATGTCACATGGGTCATATTATCAAACTGGATTCACTTAATGTCCATTTGATTCACTTCAACAACTGCAATGATTCACTTAAGGACCATAACCAAAAAGGTCGTGAAAATTGGGCACAACTTCACTTAATCGTCATCTTGCTTAGCAACAGAAATTCTGGTCCCAACTACGGTCGTAAGTCAAAGACTACCTGCAACGAAACAGAGAAGACGTGTTACAAATAAATAACGATCAATAGAAGTAGAAAACTGAAAATGATTTTGTAAATGCCTCAGATTTCCTAAGGCTGCATTCTGCATGCAGATTACACGGCAATAAACTCTACTAAACACAGATGGGCTTACCTCTGAATAAGCTGCATAGAATAGCACAGTAAGTCAACCAGACTCTGGTTAAAAAAAAAAATCCTCGTTCTTTGGAGCTCCTCACTTCTCAGTTTTAAAGGCGAGAGAGCTGTGCAAAAGGCACATACCATGTTCACCGCAGTCAGATGCCTGATTCAAGTGACCTTATGGGCTGATCAAAGGAGAACAGGCTACTGTATACAACTAGAACGATGCCTGCTCTTGTGGCAGGAGAATTCTGGGTTTTGTAATGATGGAGGGTCTTGATACTTTTGTTTTCCCAGGAAGGAAAACAAGCTTCTCTTGCAGCAGACTTCTCCATCACTCAGTTTAAGCACCTGGGCCGGTTACTGATGGTGCATGGAAGAAACAGCTACAAAAGATCTGCTGCTCTCAGCCAGTTTGTGATCCACAGAAGTTTGTGCATCAGTACCATGCAGGTCAGTGATGTTCCTGTACCGTTTTTAGTGTCCTTTGGTCATTTGACTCCACACAGAATCAAAGTGTGAAAGTTTTTTTTTTTTTTTTTTTTTAAAAAGCCCACATAGGATTTTTACTTAGCTCTGTCCAAATGGCAGAGAAAATAGGAGAAATCAATTAAACAAGAATTGAGCATTGTTTCTGTTTGGTATGTAAGTTCCTACTTTCTCAAGTTCAACTGATAGGGTTTCTCTTCCATGTGTGAAAGCAGGTAGTAATTTGTCAGTGAGTTACACTGATTTGGGATCATGTAGCTTTTCATTTTATATCTTGCATATGTACGCTCTCTGCATCACTTATAATCCTTTTTTAATACAATAATTTTATTAAATTTTAAAGTAGAAAGATAAAAACTAATAAGAACTAATAACAAAGGATGGAAAAGAAGAAAAAAGTAAAAATATAGGAAGAAGCAGAAATGCAAAATAAGAGAAAGAATAATTTCAGACTTCTTTTACAGCAGATATAAATAAAAGGTAATTCAACTCTTGCTCTATGGTTACAACCATAGAGTACATTCATTTTTTTAAATAATCTATGAATATTAATAATCCCCAAACCCATATATCATTAATTTCAATATTTTCTGTTTGTGCAAAAAGTCCAAAAGAGACTTTCAATTAGCATTAAAGTTAGTCAATATCTTTTCTCTAATGAGACTCTCAGTTTCAATATCTCAGCCAACACCATCAACTTTGCCAACCATTCTTGCATTGTAGATAATGTCAACTCTTCCCATTATTGGGGATATAAAAGTCTTACTGTCATTATCATATATAGGAATAGAATACCATGCAGTTTTTCCAAATTTTTATCCATCAGCCCTAGCCGAAATATCTCTGGTCTTGTTCGTATACTGACCTTCAAATTTTTTTGAATTATTCAATAGGCATCATATCTTTTGGAACCCATATTTTTTTTTTTAAAAAAAAACTCTCTTTCATTAGGATTTAATTTACCATGAACAGCAATGTCTACTTTTCTAAATTGCCAAACCTTTCTGGGTGAAGAAGCCAACTGTGGTCTCTTTTTATTCCTGAGTCCTGAGTGTTAATCTTCGCTACTTGCTTTAGTTGACAAATGAGGGGGCACCAACTCTTTCCATTAAGAGACAGAAGAGATAGTTGTCATTGACTCTATTTTCTTTTTGCTTTGAAGCCTAATAATTCCTTGTATTTTATTCCATAGGCAGTTTTCTCCTCGGTGTTTTACTTTGCTTCTGTTCCGCTCTATCAAGGCTTTCTCATCATTGGGTAAGAGCCAAACCGTTCCCTGTGGTATCGTTAAAATGTATAATGAGATTTGTTTGAAGCCTTCCTGAGTTTGAAAATGGTCATGGCAATGAGTAGCACAGGCTAAAACGTCGCGCTCTTTCCTTCCTGCCTCTACTGCTCTTATCAGAATGAAGCAGGACACTTTGAAGATGCACAGTTTCAAAGCAACTTTAATCCAGCAACCATTAAAAAGCACATGGATCCCATTAGGACCAATTTTAGCTGTTAAAGCAACTTTTGTATCCCAGAAGCAATGGTATAAAATGTTGGGGGGAGGGAAGTGTCTTTTCTGAAAACAAAAAGCAGGGCGCATATTATTATTTTTTTAAGTAAACAAAATCGTGCAGCCATGTTTTTATAATATGGCTCTTTTGCAGAAACAAAATAAAATGAATGCCAGTGCCCCACATCACCATTTTTCTGGGTGAAAGCCCAGCAGCATAGGGAAGGTTTCAGGCTGAGTCCTGTTGCATTTGGGATAAAATTAAGTCCTGGATCTTTGGACCATTTCACACATAATATAGCAGCATACTTTGAGGTTTGGTTCAAAATATAATCTGGCCAACAAAATGCAAGCAGTTCCAACTCTTGATGTTTTTTTTTTTTTTTGCATATCTGGTCACCACATTTATGCAGCACATAAGACATATTACGTCTTTCTTTACAAATGTTTATTTTAGAGGTCAAGCAGCGCTTAGACATTAACAATGGGGGAAAGTTAGTAGCTGAGTAGTAGAGTATCTAATTTGTACTCAGACAGTCCCAGGAATTGATCTTTTCCAATTCAAAGTATCTGGTAACACAAGCTGAGAAAGACAACCAGTCTCGTTGAATTAAGACACTTATTGTATTAAATAGCTTCTTAGGACCTGCAGTCTTTCATCTCTTCAAATTTTAATATTCAGGGTTGTCCCAAAGGTGCTTTTTCAGGAGGCAACTGGACTTTCTTGTTTTTTCTTTGAACATGTTTCACTTCTCATCCAACAAGCTTCTTCGGCTATGACTGGATGGTGGGGATTGGAAGGATTTATATTCCTTGCAGACAGCTGGTCATTTGCATTCTTTTAGAGTCATTGAGGCCACTTGGAGGTTGATCTGTGTCCCCAGGGTCACCTGAGTAGTGCAAATGGATGTGGAGCCCTTTCAGCAGTTCCAAGAAGCTCCACACCTATTTGCGCTACTCAACAACTCTCTAAAAGAATGCAAATGACCAGCTGTCTGCAAGGAATATAAATCGGGACGGTAGGCATGCTGGTGCGCTTATGCACGCCCCTTACAGACCTCTTAGGAATGGGGTGAGGTCAACAGTAGACAGTCTAAGGTTAATATGTTAATATTAACATTAATTATTAATTAATTTTTAATATTAATAATATGTTAACATGTTCTACCTTTTTGTAAATGAAGAGAGGATTTGCCAAGAAAACTAAAATGGTAGACTGTAACCTTCAGCTGGCATTTCTTGTGTTCCTGTTTTTAGGTATTCTACCCTCTACACCATGTTTCCAGTATTCTCTCTAGTGCTGGATAAAGATGTCAAAGCAGTAGTGGCCATGTTGTATCCAGAGCTCTACAAAGATCTCCTGAAGGTTCAAAGTTTCTTTCATTCATATTCCTTTCACATTTCTGCATGAGACTTTGAGGTTAACATATATGAGACAGATTTCATTTTCATTTTTCCGCCCTTTCATTTTTAGGGAAGGCCGTTATCTTACAAGACATTTTTGATCTGGGTCTTAATAAGTATCTATCAAGGTAAGAGGTTTCCTTTATTCATCAGGGTGTTTCTGAAAATTTGAAATAAATTGTTCTCCAAATTTGGCTTTGTATAATTACCTGTCAAAAAAAAATATCAGCCATTTTTTTAGTTTCACTAGTTATAAAGAGAGCTGGCAAATTGTGGAGAGTTCTGAATTTGTTCTCATTGACCACCAGAAGTTCTGTTTAGCTTCTGCTGAGTGATCATATTTCTTCAGACTTTGGCTGCAGCCTTGCTTTCCTTCTCACCAGAAAGCCTGTAGAGTGGCTGATAAAACCAGTGGCCTGGAGGTAAGCCAGAGATATGCAGACTAACAGCAGATTTATCTCTGGTGTCAGTGTGAACATAGACAAGGATCAACAATTTCATAGGAAATTGGTCTATGTCATCTGAGGCCTACCATTGACAGAACTATGATTCCCTTTTTCTGGAATGATGGAATTAGATGCAGCAGAGATGAACCCATCAAGCTGTCATCGATAGTAGGGTTCTTGGTTCTGTTGCTACATTTCCACCTTGAAAGTGCTGGTATGTTAAAGTGGTTCTGATGAAGACCATTGCAGTCTCTTCTCCCACATGTTCCATGGACAGATCATTGTCACTTGTCTCGGGTTCCTCCAATCCATAAGTCAAATGCTGCATACCAAAACCGTTTCATCCAGTTTACGTGCTCCAGTTGTATAAGTTCTTCCTCCATTTTTCTACTAAGTACTGCAGCTTCACAGTGCTTCAAGTAACCCAAAGCTGTAGTTCCTAGAGCTTTGCTACCTGCTTACTATTCATATTGAATAGTATCGGAGTTTGTTGCAAAATCAAAACCAGAAGCACACACAGATGACTGATTCAGCTGGATTCAATAACTTCTTTATAAACATAATAATATATACATACAATACCACAGGCAGATTATTTCTTCAAGTAAACACATGCAGGAGTTAGTTTCATTTCAGCAGAGAGTACAAGCACAGAGAGGACAAAAAGCAGAGTGCAGACTGAGCCACGCCCAGCCTTAAGCTAAAAAGTTTCAGTTTCGATTCTCTGCACAGACTCAGATGTGGTTAGCTCCCATTGGCTGACTTAGTTGATATGCCTATTCATTGGCTAACCTTGTTAACATGGCTCTCCAAGTCATGAATATTCTAACAAATAGTAAGCATCTTGAAACTGTACCTTCTGGGGATTTGCCTTTTATCAGTGGCATTTCTGCTGATCACCAGAAAAAAAAGGAATGACGTGGCCTAGAACCCAAGAAATAACTGAATTCAGTGAAGGAATTGAAATGACTTCATTTTGAAGTAAGTTTTCTGGCTACAAGATACCATAGTAATGGCTTAGACTCAGGAAGTAAGATAGGGATTCTTTGCAAAGCAAAAGAAGATTGCGACCCATTGTCCACTTGTTTTCAAGTATATCTTCTCATTCACTAGGGCAACAACTTGTCTCATCTTTGATACTTTAGAGAAGCAAAATCAGGAAAATAAACATGTTGGGATGGTAATAGAGATATGTGAGAGAACGTTCCAACAGAAATAATTTTCAAGGGCTGTATCAATGCTGGAAACAATATGAAAGCCTTCATTTGGACACACGGCTTCTGGTCAGTCAGAAAAAATGAGACATCGTGGGAAAGATTTCTAAGCCAGGACTCTTCTCCTATTACGTTCTGTGGGTCGAATGACTTTACCCCCTTGATGGATCACACCATGCAATTTGCCTAGTAGCTTTTGCCCAAGAATGGCCCCAAACCGAGCTCTTCCCAGATGGTGGAAAGGTTATTCTCTGAATCTGTATTTTATGGCTTAATCTTGAGTCACTGGTCAAATTGCTTTTCAAATTAGGCTGCGGATTACTCATCAGCGTAGATTACTCATGCTGAGGTCATGACTTATGTCTGCAGCTGAATCTCTAGGATGCTGTGAAGCCATTCTCTGATCAGCCAGAAGCAGAATACAAAGTCACTCTTGTCTTCCCATCCTATCTTCTTACATGCTCAGCTACCTTGTGTGTGTGTGTGTGTGTGTGTGAGAGAGAGAGAGTGGTGAAATCCAATTTTTTTTTACTACCGGTTCTGTGGGCATAGCTTGGTGGGCGTGGTGTGGCTTGCTGGGTGTGGCAGGGGAAGGATACTGCAAAATCTCCATTCCCTCCCCACTCCAGGAGAAGGATACTGCAAAATCCCCATTTCCTCCCCACTCCAGGAGAAGGATACTGCAAAATCCCCATTCCCTCCCTCTCCTGGGGGAAGGATACTGCAAAATCCCCATTTCCTCCCCACTCCAGGAGAAGGATACTGCAAAATCCCCATTCCCTCCCCACTCCTGGGAGAAGGATACTGCAAAATCCCCATTTCCTCCCCACTCCAGGAGAAGGATACTGCAAAATCCCCATTCCCTCCCCACTCCTGGGGGAAGGATACTGCAAAATCCCCATTCCCTCCCCACTCCTGGGGGAAGGATATTGCAAAATCTCCATTCCCACCCCACTCTTGGGCCAGCCAGAGGTGGTATTTGCAGNCCTGGTGTCCTGGTGTGTGTGTGTGTGTGTGTGTGTGTGTGTGTGTGTGTGTGTGTGTGTGTGTGTGTGTGTGTGTGTGTGTGTGTGTGTGTGTGTGTGTGTGTGTGTGTGTGTGTGTGTGTGTGTGTGTGTGTGTGTGAATGTAAGTTCCTGCTGAATTTAATGGATCTAGTTGCTTATGTATGCTTTGGATTATAGCTGAGAATCAATTCCAAGTCCCTCTGAGCCTTAAGCTAGAAAGTTTCATCTATACTACAGATGTGCATAAAATTATGAATGATATCATGTGAAGTTGGATAGGAAGGAATGTTTCCATTTCTTTCATGAGAAAAGGTGTAGAACATAGGAAAGATGACCTGGATTGAGATATGCAGAAACCAACCTAGGCAAAAGGAACTGAAACATTTTTTCTAAGTTTAGAACAAGAGATAGCATTCAGAAGTGGCTCAGACACATGTCTCCCTCATTCAGTGAACTATAAGAAGGAGGAAGAGGCACAGCACAATCAGACTTGCAAGATTCTGTGATTTTTATAGCTAATCTCAATAAAAATGATATTAGCCATTTGAGGAAGTTGATTTCTTGGTCTTTTCTACATAATGCAGCTGACAGAATCATAGACTTTGAAAGAGGTTTTTAGGCCATAGAGTCTAATGCCCTTGCTTTGAAGCAGTACTGATTGAAATAGGAGGGATTACTGTTGGAAGAAAAAAACAATCATGCACACAGGTATGAGAAAGCACCGATTCCTGAAAGAATATTTTCCTTGGATTCAAATCCAGTAGTCTTTTTTCCATTCTTTCCTCCTCTGTGTGTGATAAACTGGTTTCTTGTTTCTTACTCTTCCTTATGTTTGTTACCTGTTTACATTTTCATGTTCCTATACCAGCTACTAATAAAACCTAACCAACACCAATTCCAGCTCTCAATTCTATTTGGGATTTCAAATTAGAACATCCTTGGGAAATGTATGTTTTGCCTCAGTTTCAGCACATCTAATGATGGAGAACCCACCAATTCTCTTGTGCAACTTGTTCCAATAAGGCTTTTACAAGAGAATCAGAATTTTTTAAAGCATTTCTTTGCCAAACAGGCCAGTAAACATTTTTGCAGGATAGGCTTCATTGTTTTGCAGGCTTATTTGCAAACATAGAATGAATCATGAATAAACAGATTCACTAGATAAAAATAAGATCTCGCCATACACACTAATCATTTCTCTTTGGGAAACTATTTTGGTAGTTAGCTATCCAAAATAGGCCAGGCTGGGGAAAAGTCACTGCAAGGACTATTGGAACTCTATTTTATGTGGTGGTGTATAATAACAGAACTGTGGAAGCCAGCTCCTCCTGGATTGATCAAAGCACTAAAGACATTTCCAGCGGCGAGATGCAATTCTGCAAGTTTTAGTAAATTAAAATTATAATTTGATCCTCCCCATCATGTGGGGGCTTTGTCTATGGGCTGGCAGGCAATTACAGACTTATTTCATCAGGAGGGAGATTCACAGGAGGGAGGGGGTACATTCCAGAGGAGTAGAAGGCAACTCAGTATAGAGATTTGTAAGAGAAAGAAGATGAAGATAGCCCCTCCCTTATAGTTCACAGAGTATATTGTAGATACAAATAGTAGAGTGTTCAGTTTAGCAAAATGATGTCTGTAGGTGTGAAATAATAAAGAACTCAGCTTGGAAGAATCACCATATGTCATTCTTGGTTTTGGGCCAGGGGTGAAATCCAGCAGGTTCTGGAGAACCGGTAGCGGAAATTTTGAGTAGTTCGGAGAACCGGCAAATACCACCTCTGGCTGGCCCCAGAGTCCGGTGGGAATGGAGATTTTGCAATATCCTTCCCCCAGGAGTGGGGAGGGAATGGGGATTTTGCAGTATCCTTCCCCTGGAGTGGGGAGGGAATGGAGATTTTGCAATATCCTTCCCCCAGGAGTGGGGAGGGAATGGAGATTTTGCAATATCCTTCCCCCAGGAGTGGGGAGGGAATGGGGATTTTGCAGTATCCTTCCCCGGGAATGGAGATTTTGCAGTATCCTTCCCCTGCCATGCCCACCAAGCCACGCCCACAGACCCGGTAGTTAAAAAAAATTGATTTCACCACTGTTTTGGGCCCAACAGGAAGGGTACAAGTATGATTGTACACAGGTTGAATGAGAAGTATATAATTTTATACACCATAACTATTCACTTCTGCCAATGATGAACAAACTTCTGAAAGCTTTCACAAAAGAACTCCACTCTGTCTCTTGAGTCAGGGGTTGGTAGTCCTTTCCACCTCTTCAACAAATGCCCCGTCCAAATGCCCACAAAGATATTCCTTCAATTTAGCAAAAAATGTGGAGGTTGCCTGATGTCAAGTCTGGGTTATAGGACGGATAAGGTAAAACGATGAGATCCAATTTCACAACTGCTTCATTGGCAGCTCATGAGGTACAAATCCTAAGCATTGTATTGTCACCAAAAAAAAAATCATTTTTGTGTGTCCGAACTGTGCAATTTTCAAAGCTTTGGATTATTTCAAAATAGTTCAGCTCAAAGATCATTTGGAGACATTACTTTCCATTCAACCATGTACATTATAGATAGTCAACAACAATTGTCATTTTGGTTGATGCTGTAACTCCTTTCATTTCCTCTCATTTCAGGCAGCATAATTATGTATGGTGCACTTCTGCTTTTTGAGTCTGAATTCGTCCACATTGTGGCAATTTCCTTCACATCCTTGATCCTCACTGAACTGCTGATGGTGGCACTGACCATCCAGATGTGGCATTGGCTCATGATAGTGGCAGAATTACTCAGTTTGTCATGCTACATTGCCTCACTGGTCTTCTTACATGAATTTATCGGTAACTATCTTTTGTGTTGTCTTCCTTCAAACTTCAATTATTTACAAAATGGAAGAACACCAATCTTGTGCTAGATAATGAAGCTGGAAATTGATGATCATTTTATCTGTTACATTTTTATTGAAATTGTAAAGTCTAGGCAGTTAGGTATGAGTTATTTTGCAAGGCACCCAAAGAACTGAAATGGTTTTTGATCAAGCTTTATATAAACACCAGGAAAGATTATCTCTCATGAATGGAAGGTCAAGATTAACAGTAAGAGGCAGATCTTGGTTTCAAACCAGTGTGTGTCTAGGCTGCTTGCTTAGGGACTAGAAATCGGGGTGGGTGGGTGGGTAAAGCTAGAG
>QLTV01002845.1:4117388-4127726 GCA_003457575.1 Thermophis baileyi | reverse complement strand
GTAGGGGAAATATAAAAGCTAGAATGGATTGAGAAGCCTTCTAGAAAATAAAAGCTTCACAGCTGTGCTGAAATTACAGAGATGGGAAATCACTCAACTATCCCCCACAGTTTCCCTAATTGATACTCTTTCTATCAAGTAATATGTGTTTACTAGGGGCTTATTTTCCATCTGTTGTTAGTCGGGTCATGTAGTGAAAATGGAACAAATCAGGTAATTGAAGGGTTTGATAATAGAGAAAGAACGTTTAGAACATTACAGCTCCTTTGCAAAGCAGTCTTGAATTTACAGTGAGACAATATGGCATCCTTGATTGACGGTTAGAATGGTCCCAAATCTAAAACTGTCAATGCCGAATTTTAAGTTAAATTTCCCAAATTTCTATTTTTATCCTCCACTTCTGTGCAAATCTTGACGAGCAGGTTTATTCCGCAGCCCAAAACATCCCTCTGGATGCCAAGTTTCATGTGCAAGTCTGTACTTCAAAATATAACTCTCTTTTATTTTAAAAAGTCAGAGTTTTATGTTCCAGTTATAATTTAAAATCAATTTCACCTGTTCTACCTTTTAAAATGTCCAGAAATTATTTACCAAGAAAATATATTATGGAATAATCCTGTGCAAAAAAAGCTATGGGAAATGATTAAGTCATCTTTCCAATCATCGCATCTTCCCCTAGAATTGCCCCTTGGTGTAAAGAAAATGGGAGGCGGGGAGGGCAATGTCTCAGCAGTTAAAGATGCTGAGCTTGTCAACTGGAAAGCTGACAGCCCAAGTTAGAGACCCGAGTTAGAGACCATGTGACAGGGTGAGCTCCCGTTACTTATCCCAGCTCCTGCCCACCTAGCAGTTTGAAAGCAGGCAAATGTGACTAGATAAATAGGTACCACTTCAGTGGGAAGGTAAGAGTGTTCCATGTGCCTCAGCATATCGTCATATTGGCCGCATGACCACAGAAAAGTATTCAGACAATGCTGATTCCCTTAGCTAAGAAACAGAGGTGAGCACCGGCCCTTAGAGTTGGACATGACTGGACAGGGGAAACCTTTACCTTTTAATGTAAAAAAACAACCATCCACTGCCCCTGAAAGTTTGCTGGCAGAATTCTACTAATATTGACACAGGGCTATCAGAATTGTGCTATAAAAATCCAGGAAGCTGCTAAAATGCAGCAAAGAGACAGTGTTTTGCTTTGCTTTGCTTATTTTACTTTTCTTTTCTTTTTCTTTTCTGTTCTTTTCGCCATCTAATCATAATCTGGATTTTTGTAGTTTAGAACTCCATCTAATCATAATCTGGATTTTTGTAGCCTTCATTGAGGATTAATACGAGGCCTGTTAGAACCATGTGAACTGCTATGCTTAATTTTTTTTTTTCCTCTGTACTCAGCAGGCTGGGAATAGGAAAACAAATAGGCCCCAAAGGTAAAATTAAAACTCATTGCTATGGGATTGCCACGAACCAGCAGGAGTTTTGCTAAGCAACAAACTGGGGTATCATTAACAGTTTCCTGTTAACACTTCTGATTCAGAGTTCATAATTCTATTATAGTTGCTACTGAAATAGAGGGACTCTTAATCTGTATTTTTTATTAAAAGCGAACAAAATTAGCCGCGAAAACATGTCCTTTTTATTTACAGTGAGTGACAGAGAAATATGTTCTTTCTTGCAGATGTTTACTTCATAGCAACTTTATCGTTCTTATGGAAGGTGACGGTGATCACCTTAGTCAGCTGTCTTCCTCTCTATGTCCTAAAGTACCTGAGACGAAGGTTTTCTCCCCCAAGTTATTCAAAACTAACCTCATAGGAGCAAGGACTCGCTTTTCTTCTTTGCACAGTGCTTACAGACTCAGTAAATGTGTATTCATCATCGAACGATGTCCGACAGTTGGATAAGCAATCTGCACTGGCTGGGGAACACTGCTGGAAGACTGAATAATTCAGTTAAAACACACAAAAAAACAACAACTCCTCACAGTCAAACGAAGCAGAGAGAACTTATATCAGCGATTCAGTTTTGTCACTTTATATTTATCAAACTGAAAACAAATGCATGTAACTGGGAAGGAAAAAACTGTCTGCCTGGGATGGATCTGCTTACCTGGAAAGTGCCGAGTCAGCTGTTGAGATGATGGATTTTTCAAATGTATTTTCCTTTTTCTGGGGGGGGGTCGACTTATTTAATTTCCTCATTTTTATTGCTACTTATCTTTTGAATTCAGGTTTTCATTGTGAACATTTTCTGTGCCTTGGGAAATGCTTTCAACTGAGCAACGCAACAGTGTAGTTAACAGGCCACTGTACATACCTCATGCTGGGCTGACCTCTTTGATGTGGTCCAACGCAAATCAGAATGACTGATTTCTATTGGCTACGATTTTCTTGAATTTTCTGCAGAAAAGGAATTCGGAGACGAGTCTTTCCGGTTAAAACATGTTGCGATGGTTTTCTAAAGGAAATGTGTCTTTTTCCTAAAGAGAAAATTATTGAAAAGTTTTTTTTGGGGGGGTACAAGAAAATTGTAACCCCATATCCTGGTTCTGCAAGGACAAACTGCCCATTTATTAACACGAATGTAAGAGTGGAAGATCATTTCTGGGAAAAGAAGAACAGTCAGAAGCTTAGGTTTCACCCTACAATTTGCCACCTTCCCCTCTGCAACCTCCAGCTCTCTTCTCTGAGGTTTTCTGCAAGACAGCTAAACACAAGCTTGGCTGCCAGAACCAAAGAGAATAAAGGGAGTGAGATAACTGACAGGTAAGAAAAAGGATCAGAAGTTAGGGATGGGCAAGGCCTTAGGAGTTATTGAAGAAACGTTTGTGCAAAGCGCACCTCTGAAGCTACTTCACAAAAGCAACAGACCTTTAGTCACATTGTCATTTTGGAAGATGCTTTGTACGCTGCCTGGATGCAGCATCATTTTCTGGCCAATGGAACTCCTAGATTCGGACTGATGCACAATACTTGAGGGAGGTGTTACCTGTATTGCTTGATCGGTTCTGTCCAGGCGTAAATCCCCTTACCACTGCCTTTTTGGATGTTTATTAAGAATCCCTATTAAAAATAAATTCTTAATGCTAATTCTCCCATGCACATTCCCCAATTCACATGACATTATTTTCTCCCAGAATGCAGGGTTTATTAAGAGTTTTCCCCAAGAATTTGGTGATGGTTATAAATGTGTAGTTGTGTCCTCACTCTGGAGAAGAAAAACACTCCCACCAACATTGACCAGGCAAGAATAAAAATGAGAGCAAACCCTAGTACTAGCACTGATGTTACCTAGTTTGGGTAATGAAACGTCTGCAAGAAAACAATCCAGCTCAGAGAGCACCAAGGACCCCTCATCTTCCTTTCCATTTTCTTCACTGTCCTGTAACAAAGGAAAAATTCTCCTTGTAGAGCAGATGGCACTAAGACTTGAACATTGGGGCACTCAGAGTTTAGATTTAAGGTGGAAAGAAATGTGATCTAGCATATTACACTCAGCTAAAATGTACTCAGTTGAGTTGAGCAAAACTTTTGAACTCTGAGGCTTCATATTGGACAGTATTTCAGGTGGGATATGGCCAGGTAAAGTAGAATGGAAAAAATACTGTCATGATCTGGTACATGTTAATGCACCCCAAGATAAGATTTGCCTTTGTAGCAGCTGCATCACAGAGTTATCTCATGTTTAATTTCTGGTCAATAAGTGCATACAGATCTTATCACATTCACTGCTGTCTAGTCAGGTCTTCCCCATCCTATACATGCACCTTTCACTTATTTTTTCCAAATGCAGTCTGTGTTAAAGCCATCCTCTTCACATCAGCTCATTGCTTAAACCTGATGAGATATTTTGAAGCTTATTTCATTCCTGAAGAGTATTAGTTGATAAAAATATTGAACAGCACCTGTGTAACAAGCAACAAGTGTTGTGGTAGCACGCCACTTGAAACTTTCCCTCAAGCTGAAATGAGCCCGTATTAAGCATGGTCATTGACCCAATTTTGAGTCCAATAGCAATATCATCTAACCCAGATGACAGGCACAAAATAGGAATTAAGAATTTCTGCTTTCTCCTCATCATCCATTAACAATTACTCACTTTCCTGCTATACTCTGCTCTTTTTCACTTCTGAATCTTCAGTGTATTCCCAGATAAATTAGAGTTGAAATTCTGGGTACACTTGGGAGTAACTTTTTTTAAACTTGTGTGTAAAAATACTGTATGCATTAGACTGGACTGTAAAGGACACTTTCCTTTATATGACTGAAGGATCCAAGAGTAGAATGCTATTATCCTAATGCTGTATAATGAAAGAGACTGCAAATGGGTGGTTAATTGATGGATACAAGTGAGATAGCTTTATCAGAGTGTGTTGCATAAAAATCAAAACCAGAAGCACACACAGATGACTGATTCAGCTGGATTCATTAACTTCTTTATAAACACAGTAACAGATGAATTTACAATACCATTAGTAGATTATTTCTTCAAGTAAACACAAGCAGGAGTTAGCTTCATTTCAGCAGAGAGTAGACAAGCACAGAGAGGACAAAGAGCAGAGTGGAGACTGGAACCACGCCCAGCCTTAAGCTTAAGTTTTCAGTTTCGATTCTCTGCACAGACTCAGATGTGGTTAGCTCCCATTGGCTGACTCAGTTGCTATGCCTATTCATTGGCTAACCTTGTTAACATGGCTCTCCCAGTCATGAATATTCTAACAAGCTTCTCTTTCTTTTATTTTTTTACCTGCTGGAGAGGGGATAGACATGGATATATTTGGGGAAAGGGTACAAAACTTGCATTTCTTTTACCTTCGGTAACCACTTCCTTACAGTAACTTTTATTTTTATATATATATAAAACTTTGGTGCTTGTCTAGAACAATTTCCCCCAATTAGCTACCTTTCATTTCTGTAGGAAATCTAATCAGCTTGGAATAGCGAGAGTTGAAATTTGGCATCTCTGGAGAACACAGAATTGGGGAAAGTTGGTGTAATCAATTATGAGGTTAATTCTGAGTGGGTTCAGCCATTATCCATTGGATGGTTAGGTATCCCCATTGCACAAAGGACCTCCAAGAATAGAAATAAAGATAACAAGGAAGCAAGACTTCTACTGTAACTGTTTAAACACTGGGACATTTTGATAACTGCACACATTATGTAACGGTGTTGATTTCACATTGGGAATAAGACTATGTGGCTATATATGTTGATCCAGAACAATTGGTGATAAACCCATGATGGGATGCATCAGGTTGAGTAAACTGTTCTCCCTTCAGACATGGTTGAACTATAGTTTTCAGTAGTCCCAGATGGCATGGCCATTGTATAGGTTGCCCTGGTGGTGCAGTGGTTAGAATGCAGGCTAATGCAGGTATTGCAGGCTAACTCTGCCCACAGTCTGGAGTTTAATCCTGATGGGGCTCAAGGTTGATTCAGCCTTCAAATCTTCTGAGGTCAGTAATATGAGGACCCAGACTGTTGGGGGCAGTATGCTCATTCCGAAAACCGCTTGAGACTGCTGTAAAGCATTATGGAGTGGCATGTAAGTCTAAAAGCTATTGCTATTGCCAGGCGTGATAATTTGTTCATGAGTTGAGGATCCATAGATTCCCCCTCCCGGGACTACATCAGTCGTCCTCAGGCAATTCAGTTGCCACTTGCTGATGCTAAGGCAATGCTTTGAGATCATGTTTTTGCAGGCTGGGCCTGGTTAGAAGACTATTGGATGACATGAAGACAGAAATGTTCTCTGGGTACTTAAGGTATGGAAGGCTTTTCATCTGTAGGTCATTCTTTCATTTGGGCCTTTGTGGGGACTGCCTTTTTCCACTTGCCTTGTCCTCTTGACAAATGATGCCATCATCTCCAGTGCCAAACGTCCTTTGGACTCAGATACATAATCTCTGCCTGAGGGCCACACAATGCTTTATGCAATGTGTCAAGGGCCCTGCTCCAAAATATAAAATTAAAATCCATTTAAACTCTTCCCCGTTCCAAAAAGTAAATAAAATACCAAAAATCCTGGGTTGGGCTCTGCAACCACAGATGGGAATGCCACGTACAGTCTCCCAGTCATAATTTTTATACTTCTACTTGCAACGTGCACGAGTATCATGCATGAGTAACACAATAAGGAAATATCCTAGAGGTAGATCCTTACACAGGTGATCCTCATTTAGTGACCATTCACAGTTATGACGATGGAAAAGTAACTTTACAACTAATCCTCACATTTAAGATTTTCACGGGTCTGTAAAGCATAAGGAAAGCTGAAGTAAGTATGATCTTATACCCACGGTAGCAGTTACACTTAGCAACTGCTTCACTTAACAACTGAGTGGTTCCCATTTGTAGTTACTAAACGAGGACCACCTATATAGTAGATACTAAAGCCAATAATGACTTACTAATGTAAATCCAAGGGGAGGAAATTGCCCAATAATTCCATTTCTGGAGCAGATTAGGAAGGGTATTAAATAAGCCTCCAAAGACTATGTCAGATCAGAATACAGTAAGAGTAACACATCCGGCATAGCCTAATTAGGTACAGAAAACTAAGACTGAGGATTAGGGTTGGATTAAAACTCATGCCTGAGCATTTAAAATGGAACAATCCAAGGGTGGATTGTGTTTCATTTTCCTTGGAACATTTAAACTTGTGTTTGAGATATTCCAAAACTTTCTGTTAATTGTGATCAGGTTGGTTGCCATCACCTAATTAAATATATATTTCTAAGCTTTTCAAATGTAGAGCAGAAAACTCTTTCCCTCTCTCCTGTGTTGGAAGTATGAATCCCCATGTCAAATTATTTGTGATGCTAATGTTTTGTACTTGTCCTCTTGTCAATTGAGATGTGCATATTCTTGATCAAAGAGAAATATACATGCAAATTGAGTAATTGTCATGTGCAGTTCCATGTTGCAGATGTGTAAGAACTTTTAAAAAGGGAATGATTGAAAACAAGTTAACAATAAATTTTATGGAACTTCATACCTATTTGGCATTGTGAATTGATATTGTGTTGGTCAAATCTTGAGACTTCTTTACCTCTGTTTCTGTTGCTGCATTCGGAAGTGATCATGAATTTAGCACAACCATCACACTGGTTGTCCCAAAGGTGCTTTTTCAAGAGGCAACTGGATTTTCTGGTTTTTCTTCAAAGTTTTCAGCTGAAGAAGCTTCTTGGATTAGAACCGAAATGTCTTCAAAGAAAAACCAGAAAGTCCAGTTGCCTCTTGAAAAATCACCGTTGGGACAACCATGACCTGGATGACTGAGAATCTCCATAGACATCACATTGGTTGATTATAGTCATGAAGAAGAATCTCCTGCTAAAAGATTTACAACCGGTATTAGATAAGTGCACATGTGGGATGGATAAAATAACAATAGGCACGTAATAGTAAGGCTGGAAGAGGCTCAAAGGGTAAGCTTTAATCAGGCAGAAACAAGTGTAGTTAGGTGAAATTCACTTAGGGAAATGTGTCCCAAGAGAAGAGTTGAATGAAGCTGGACTGAAAACTATCCAATTCTTCTACTGTGTAGTCCCCTAGGCATCTGCCATGTTTAATCAGGAATTTTCAACCTATTTTAAAATTTGTATGAAATCATTTTTAAAATTGAAATTATTCCACACAGTTGCTTTAGAAACGCATTTTAAAAGAATTTAAAAACCTATATAGTAGGGGGGGGGGAATCTCCCATTCAATTGTATCCCATTCTCAAGACTTCCTGAACAAATCCCTGCAGTTTTCTTGGTAAGGTTTTTCAGAAGTGGTTTACCATTGCTTCCTTCCTAGGGTTGGGAGAAAGTGGCTGGCTTTGTGCCTAAGGTAGGACTAGAGCTCACAATTTCCTGGTTTCTATCCCATTGCCTTAACCACTATAGCAAACTGGCTCTCACTAGAAAACTAACTCAGGTGTAGCAGGTATAGCTAATGGGCAGGTGTAGCTAATCAAGCCAATGACTGAATTTGGAAAAACTAAGCAAGATCAGATCTAGTTAATACCTGGATGAGGAACAACCAGGAATTACCGAGGCTGTAAATAAGACTAGGATATAACATCTTGTTGCCAACAAAACAACAGGAAATCATCAGGAGTCAAGTTTGATGTGAAAGAGACTTGACTTTAAAATGGCAAAGGAACAACTGATATGTTCTTCATCAGTTTTTGACTAGCACCATCATCATGTACAATTATTTAACTCCTTTTGCATCATTTTAAATACCAGAGCCTAAGTATTTGGCCACTAACCAAAGTGCTTATCATCATTTTATGATGATAAAATGAAGCATTCGAAATAGATTGATAATACTATGTTAAAATGGCAATAGAGGTCACTTGCTCAAGGCAAGTGAGCAACATGTGTCAGGTCCGCTTCTTGGGAAAGAAGGAAGCCTAATGTCAGTGTTCCAATAAACACCCCCAACGAAATAAGACTCCGAGGCTAGAAGTTCCTCAAAGTTCCAATTTATTAGAGATGCCATGTTGGCAACATCTGGGAAACCCCGAATCTGAAAGCTTCCGGGTTTTCTCCACCCAAACGAAAGTTCAAGTCCCTGCCCAGCACCCACATGTCCATCACCCGATCCAATCAGGCACCATGCAAAACTGAAGATGCCGCCCCTTCACTTCCTCGCAGCTGCCGGCCACAGCGGCCTTGACTTTCTGGAAAGAATGTTATTTAGACTACTACATATCACCTACTCCATATAATCCCCCCTCCTATTTTCCCACAGTAGAAAATGTGGCAGGCCTGAATACAAAAAGGTAAAAAATGGCTTCCAGGCCTGACACCTAATACTAAATGTTAAATCATAGGAAAGAGAGAATCTGCAGAATTGAATTAGAAAGAAAAAGTGGACAGTGAGAAACAGCTTGCACAGCACCTGTCTCCACATGAAAGCAATCCCAACACACTTTCAGCTGTATTCATGTTTATGCAAGAGAGAGAGAGAGAGAGAGACAGACAGACATGCATACATATGTATGTATGTATGTACTGTATGTATGTATGGCTGTCTGTCTCTCTCTCTCGCATAAAAGTGCAAAAGTACAGATGCACTTTTAAAACCAGAGCATGTGAAACACCTTTTTTAAAAACAAATATTCTTAAACTAAAATTTTCAATCCATAGTTTTCTGTTTAAAAGGAATGAAAACAGTTGTAAGTATAAAGGTCACAATCGAAGATGATGGAACCCTGTAGACAGCAGCAATTGCAAAAAAGAAAAACAGTTGAGTTGGAATTATGTTCCAGAGCCATCAATTATCATTTCCATACAGGTGTCGATTGGTCTTAATGTTAGCGCGCTGCTTGCTTCCTAAATTTCTCTAGAGTGCAAAGCTTGCACAAGTTGCCCACTAGGTGGAACCTGAGTATTATGGGAATCTTCTCAAATGTATGTTTTCTAGAACCAGTTAGTCCCAGAGTACCTAACTGTCCTTCAGTCAAAATTATAAATGCAGCTATATTTAGTTCAAGGGCTGCTGCAATGTTGTGGATCTAGCACACATGTATTTTTCCAAATTTAATAGTTTTTTTTTCCAGAATCGGCAGTTCTCAACCTAAAACCATTTGTTTAGTGACTGCTCAAAGTTACAGCAGCATTGAAAAAGTTACTTACAACCAGTCTTCACACTTAACTGAACACACTCAAAACCGTAGAAATGGTGGTAGACTTTAGGAGAAACCCTCCCATACTTCCACCTCTTACAATACTAAACAACACAGTATCAACAGTAGAGACTTTCAAATTTCTACCATATCGCAAGATCTAAAATGGACACCTAACATCAAAAACGTCATCAAAAAAGCACAACAAAGAATGTTCTTTCTGCGCCAACTCAGAAAGCTCAAACTGCCCAAGGAGCTGCTGATACAGTTCTACAGAGGAATTATTGAGTCTGTCATCTGCACCTCTATAACTGTCTGGTTTGGTTCTGCAACCCAACAAGACAGACACAGACTTCAGAGGATAATTAACTGCAGAAAAAACAATTGGTACCAACCTGCCTTCCATTGAGGACCTGTATACTGCATGAGTCAAAAAGAGGGCTGTGAAAATATTCACTGATCCCTCGCATCCTGGACATAAATTGTTTCAACTCCTACCCTCAAAACGACGCTATAGAGCACTGCACACCAAGACAACTAGACACAAAAACAGTTTTTTCCCGAACACCATCACTCTGCTAAACAAATAATTCCCTCAACACTGTCAAACTATTTACTAAGTCTGCACTACTATTAATCTTCTAATCGTTCCCATCAACCATCTCATCCCAAAAATGACTGTATGAATGTAACTTTGTTTCTTGTATCCTTACAATTTGT
>QLTV01002845.1:4096298-4117290 GCA_003457575.1 Thermophis baileyi | reverse complement strand
TATGACTGTAACTTGTTGCTTGTATCCTTACGATTTATATTGACTGGTTCCTACTATGATTTGATTGCTTATTTGTACCCGGACTATCATTAAGTGTTGTACCTTATGATTCTTGACGAACATATCTTTTCTTTTATGTACACTGAGAGTATATGCACCAAGACAAATTCCTTGTGTGTCCAATCACACTTGGCCAATAAAAAATTCTATTCTATTCTATTCTATTCTATTCTATTCTATTCTATTCTATTCTATTCTATTCTATTCTATTCTTAACAACCAATGCAGCATCCCCACAGTCCCATGATCAAAATTTGGGTATTTGGCAACCAGCTTACAGTATATTTGCCACAGTTGCAGCATCCTAGCCAGCTTCCGAAAACCAAAGTCAATGGGGGGAAAGCTGGATTTGCTTAACTATCGTGTGTTTCACTTAAAACTGCAGTGATTCACTTAACAATTATGGCAGACAAGGTCATAAAATTGGGCACAATTCACTTAAAAACTGCCTTGCTTAGCAATGGAAATTCTAGTCCCATTTGTGGGCATAAATCAATGACTACCTGTAGTGAAAAGGTCTCTGTTAGCAAAAATGAAACACTTCCATCAAACTGGGAAAACCTGTTCCCAAAGAACACTGGGAATTCTGGGAGTTGAAGTTGTACACACCTCTTAAAGTTGCTGAGGTCAAGATCTATACTAATATGTCTGGCATCATATTACATGTGAAAACATATCTGTTGTGTTTTATCTTGATATCTGAATGTAGCCTACTTCTCAATGTCATCTCCTTCACAAGGTGCTAGTAAAAAATGTGAAGAAAGACATACACCCTACCAGGAGCTATTTGAAGAAAAAATGAACTGTAAGTGTAAGTAGCTTGGTATAGTTATCAGAGCTGGGTTGTAAAGAGCTTTGGGGAGGGGGAGCATCGTAGCTTTGAGTGGTTGCTAAGCGACTGTATACAAAACTGGCTCTCGGAACCTAGGTATGTGATGGAAAAAGGGATCTAGACTTAGGATACCTGATAAAAATGTTTTAAAAGATGCAAGAGAGATCATAAGTCTCTGCAGTCATAAAAGGATTTTCACAAGTACTAAAACTTGGCAATCAGTGCAATAGATAAGCATTTATTTTGGTTTTGCTACTCTTTATAATGAACCTCATTCATTCAAAGGCTTAGTTATTAAAGTCATATCTGTTGTATTAGTCATCAATAAAATTAGTTTTGTTCTGTTATATTCAGGAGTGGTTCTATTTTTTGTTTTCATGAGGGAAAGATGGATGCCCTAGGTGTGGTAGCCAAGGTTGATTGAAATGATTTCCCACAACGTTCAGGACACCAAGGCCTTGTTTATTCAGACATTTTTGTTGCAGAATTAGAGAGAAACGGCAGCACTATCCCCTAAAACAATATTTTTAAATTTCAGCAACTTTTTAAGATGCACGGACTTCAACTCCCAGAATTCCCTGACTTCCTGGGGGATTCTGGGAACTGAAGTCTACACATCTTAAAGTTGTTGAGGTTGAGAAACACTGACGTAAAGGCTGGAGAATTCTAGGAGTTGACATCCTCACTTCTTAAAGTTGCTGAGGTTGAGAGATAACTGCTCGAGAATCCTATTTAATCCCCCTCCTCTAAAAAACAAAACAAAATCCACACATATGGACAAAAGTCTAGAACATTCTGGGAAAATAAAATGACTGCCAGATCGTACTAAACTGGGTCGATTACAGAAAATGAAACATCCCATTCCACACAGTAAGAGAGAAATGAGCAACAACAACGAGCAAGGAGGAAAAACCAGCAAGAAACGTCCATCTCCCATGCTACGGTATTTGTTTCAGAACAAATGGGACCACATTTAGTTCCTTAGTTCAGTTTTTTGTTTGTTCCAAAGGAAGGAGACACCTCCAGAGCTAACATTAGAAATCAATCTGTCTGCATATAGGTCTGTCCAATCAGCACTGTCTGCTCTGGAAGCGAGACAGCAGCTCTTTAGCCAAAGCTCTGAATGTGTCACGGGCTGAACATGAAACCATTTTCATGTAATCCATATGTTGTGCCACTGAGCAGCCGTCCCTTCCTTATAACAAATGTTTGCAGTTTTTCGATATTTCATCAGTCCTTCCAGTGCAGGATCATTTCCCAAATTAATTCTCATTGCTTATCCCCAGACCCCACTGCCGAATACCTGTAACTGTTGCAACTATTGTCTGAGGAGAAGATTGGAGAATTGAATGTGCTGAGAGCAAAGGCGTACGTTTCATAATTACAGTAAGTCCTTTTCCTCCAAATGTTCCTAATTTCCCATTTGTAAATGAGTTACATAAGTTTTGTGCAGTGAGCCATTATTATAAAAAGCTGTCCCGAATTAATGGTGAAATGTAATTAAAGCTAGAAATAGTTTTGGAGAGACATGGGGAATTTCTACAATAGTTTTTCACACAAACATTGCATAATGTTAAAAATGTCATAGATTTCCGTTGGATTACAGTTCATTTTTCATGTGGCTGTGGGTTGTAGAAAACTTAAAAAAAAAAAAAAGCTTTGCAGAGTTGTCAGTGCTTTTGGAGCTCACCCATGGTGGGCCAAGATTCCAGATTTTAATTTGAATTTGAATTACACCTTAAATCTTTAATTCTCCTCATAATAAATTAAGGCTGTTCTGTGGGAAACACCATATTTGAATGATTGCGAGTGGAGTTGCAGAGACACATAAGGGGAAAAACATCTTAACAGAACCACTAGAGGACTATGGTAATAAAGAAGCTGATACACTAATTTCTCTCCACGTATAGAAGTTGACAAGACTGACATCTGAAACTAATTTCACTAAGGGCTCATCCACATGTCCTGCTTGCTGTTTCACAAAGACATTCCTCTAACCCTTTATAGATGTTGTGTCTTTGTGACCTTGTTTCCATCTCATTGTAACCCAACATGAGACCTCCTATGAGGACAATCTAAAATGCAAGGAGACAGAGAAGCCTTATGATGATGTACTCTGGCTTGGTGACCTGTTCATCTCTAATTGACCTAGTTGTTGTGGCCTGTTAGCTGCCAGCCCCTCCAGCAGCTGAATCAGAGGAGGAGAGGAGTGGGAGTGGGAGTCAGGATCAGCATCAAGGCAACCTGAGAGCTCCAATGGGGAAGAGGGAATGGAGCTGGCAGGGAGAGAGACAGAGGCGGAGTCTGGGCCATCCATCAGCCCTCAGATGGAGAGTCAACAGCTCCCAGATCTGGAGGTGGCTGATGAGGAAGAAGAGGAACAGCTGGGTCCAGTGCCTGACGTGTAGCTATGCAGAAGGCAGAGAAGAGGAGAGCAGTGGAAATCCGTGGGCCAATCCTGGGGAAGGAAGAGCCACCGCTGCGAGCTAAGCCCCACCCTAGCTCTGGGGATCGCCCCCAGGTCTGGAGGTGGCTGATGAGGAAGAGGAGGAACATCTGGGTCCGGTGCCTGATGCGCGGAAGGCAGAGAAGAGGAGAGCAGTGGAAATCCGTGGGCCAATCCTTGGGAAGGAAGAGCCACCTCTGTTAGCGAAGCCCCACCCTAGCTCTGGGGATAAAAGGCAGGGAGCGGAGATGAATAGATGTGGCAGACAACTATTCATCTTCCGGCCAGAAAGACTTGTTAGCCTATGTTGAGAGAGAAACTTTTTGCCGGGGCTGCCGGCACTCCTAATAAAGGAATCTTTGAGTTAACTTCAGAGGGTTTGTCATGTTTGGGGAGCTGGGTCAGAACACTACTAGGTCAGCTCTGGGAATGCCCCCTGTCTTCCAATCAATAGCCAATGCACCTCTTCTTCAATATTTCTTCAGATGCAAGAGAACGGGCAGAGCCCCAGCTTCAGTATCAGCTTTAATCAGACTGTATGTATGTATGTATGTATGTATGTATGTATGTATGTATGTATGTATGTATGTATGTATGTATGTATGTATGTATGTATATGTATGCAAATCCATGAACCGTCTCTTTCATACAAACCAAAATGCCATTCTTCCATTTCAGCTCTTCAACAATATTTATGTAATGGCTGCCCAAACTTGAAAGACACTAGATGGTAGCAAAGGAAAAAAACATAAAACTACAACTCTTTGCTGCCATCTCATGTTCAGTAGGTTTACAATCAATCATTTAGTGTAGAAATGGGAGGAAAATGGATGGATAGAGGTTCCAGGCCCCAATACACATTCTGTATGGCAGTTAGTGGCAGCTTTTCTTGCATTTGACGACCTTGGGAAGACTGGAATTTCAGCTGAGGAAAAATTACCAGTCCTTTGCCTTCCATTGTCATACAGTGGAACTATATAGCAGCAGCACAACATGGCTCTGTTTCAAATGCATCTGAAGAACTTATTGTGGGAACAATACAGCTTATGCCAGCATGATTTCCTTCTGCCTGTAGGATGGGAGGTAAGTCCAGGAAAGCACTTCTGTGGATGAACCCATAGAGTCTTGAAATATTTTTTGGTAGCAGGAGAAGGTGCTGTTATGAATGGTCCTAACTGGATACCAACTGTGAACCTGATGGCTAATTTTTCTTTATCTCATACTCATTCCAGTGTTACTTCAACATTAAACCTCTTGTGCAATGTGAGGAGAATGGAGGTGCACTACTTAATACAGTTGTTCGAGAGGATGACAGTCTCATAGATACCCTATAGAAGTGTTTCTCAACCTTGTGAACGTTAAGATGTGTAGACTTCAACTCCCAGAGTTCCCCAGTCAGCTATGCTGGCAGGGGAACTCTGAGAGTTGAAGCCCACACATCTTAAGGTTCACAAGGTTGAGAAATACTGTGTCAAGACTCCAACTAACGAACCCAAGCAAATCAGAACTCTGAGACTTGGCTCTTTCTCAAAGGTCTTCTTTAATGAGTACATCGTATCGGCATAGCTTCAATGGAAAACCAAATCTAAATCTTACCCGCGGTTTCAGTATAATTAAACTAGGAAATAACCCCATCCCCAAGTGTCACAGGTCACGTTGGCCAATTGGGTTAATTGGCAGGCTCTTCAGGCAGTCCTTCCCCAACCTTATCTGTTGCCAGTAGAGACAACCTTGGTTCTCATGAGAAAAGTCCTTTGTTGTGTCTAGTAATGCATTTCAACCTCCTTCCCCCCCTTCCCTCCTGTGTGACAACTGAGGAACAGAAAGATGTCTGTGGCCAGGTTCAGTCCGAAGTTGACACACTTCTCTATTCAATCACAGAGATACCCTACACAGTCTTTTCCTCCATAATGTGGCTTGTATGGTGGAACAAGCAACATGGGCATGAAGGGAGGGTCAGTAATTATGTCCCCAATCTGCCATCATGTGATTGTCATTGTATAATGGATTTACTATGAAAACAGATCATATCTTTATTTTTACTTATTCATTTACTGTGCTACTGTGTGCCTCCTGCATCAAAGCTTCCAGGCAGCTTAAACCCAAGCAATAAAACCATTAAACCATAAAAACAAGTCAAACCAGAACCTCCAAGCTTTACGTTCTCAGACTAATCATATCTACTATGTGTAACTGCCTTCAGTAAAGTAAAAAAATTTTTTTACCAAGGTCTTCTTGGAAAAAAACAGCAATCTTGATTGCCAATAAAGGAGAATATTTGTAGTTCAGGGCTGAAATAATCAGACTGATGATGTTACCTAGTTCGGGTAATGAAATGTCTGCAAGAAAACAGCCAAGCTCAGAGAGTACCAAGGACCCCTCAAACTTGCTTTTTGGAATGTTAGCAAGGAAGAAACCATCCTAACTTGGGGGGGGGAGGCAGGGTGGCAACTTATGGCAGAGCAAAAGAGCAATGACTCAAAAGGCTGGTTTCTGAACTTCACATCTTCACATCTCACGTATGGGAGTTTTTTGGCCTGGGGGGGGGGGCAAAATGGATGTGTGTATTCTACCTTAATCAGATGGTCCTAACAGCAGTAAGGATCACAGCTATAAAGGTTTTATAAATGACAACCAGAACTTTGAATTGGACCTGGAAGCCAACTGGTATGCAGCCTAATTCCTGAAAAATGTTCTTATTCTACTACTTAGTAAGTAGCAAGCACTAGGAGTGGTTAAGGCTTCCAACTCTTTCAAGGACAGTCCCATAGAGAGCAAACAGCTGTGGTCAAGATGTTAAGTGCAAGATGATAACTATTGCCCTTGCTTCCTGGTCCAGAAAATATTTATATTTCTACTATCAGTTTATTTCAGAAAGGATTCTATTTTAAGGATTCATTTTAAAAGCATCCAACCCTGAAGAAGATTGAACATGGATAATGCCCCTCTTTGGAGCATGATAGTTTCCAAGTACTCAGAATATTCCAATTAAAAATTAAACCTAATTTCAAAAAGTGGCAATAAACATTTGAATTTACCTGATATCTGATTTACCCAGGGGTGGGATTCTACTGGTTCAGACCGGTTCGGGCGAACCGGATGCTGCGACGATCAGCTGGGAGTGAACTGGTTCGCTCCAACGATCAGATGGGTATATCTTCTCAGCTGATTTGCGCAGCAGAGCAGATTTCCACTCCTCAGCTGTGTTTCTCCCCAGCAGTAACGCAGAAGTTAAGTTTTTGTAAAACTGCGCACGCGCGCGAAACGCGCAATCACCGAACCGGTTGTTAAACTGGCAGGATCCCACCACTGGATTTACCTGATATATCCTGACCATTGGGCAACAAAAAGAAAATGAGGGAGGAAACAGAACTATATAATTGTGGGCCAGCTACTGTCTCGAGGAGGCAATAATATTTTTCAATATAAAAGAATATTCAAATAGACTTGGCAATTTTGGATACACAAGGCTAATTAGGATGCAAAACTAATATGGTTTTGTGGAAGGGTGTTTTATCTGAAGCCTAAAGGACACAATCCTGTTCAACCTCAAAGCTGAGTATCACTTCTATAACCCTCCTAAATTTATGGGAGGGTTAGGACAGGGAATAGTAAATATATGATGACTAATTATGAATGGTATTTAAATAATTTTACTTTCAATTTAAGTTAAATTTTCCTTTATAGACACTGTTACAGCAGAGGTGGGTTCCTACCAGTTCGGACCGGTTCTATAGAACCATTAGTAACGTGGCACCATGCCCCCGAGCCGCCATCTTGTTTTTTGCTTCTGCGCATGCACAGCTTTTTTGTACTGCGCATGCGCGTGTGCAAACCACGCCCGTACGCGCACCTGCGACCCACCCGTGCGGCGCATCCCTGAGCGAACTGGCAGTAGGAAAATCCAGAACCCAACCCTGTGTTACAGGGAGCAAGAAATAGGTTAACCCAAATCTGTTGCCATTGCAACAATCATGATTGAAGGTTTAAATTAAAATATTAGTTACGTAAGCCTTTCCTTCTCCATTGATCTAGGTTTACGGATTTATAGGGAATTTTGTTATTAGGGCCCACAAAACCTCAGTGGACATGACAACCATATGATTAAAGTCGGGATAGGTACAAGAATTTTCCTGGAATTAAATTATACATCCAAATTGTTCCTCAATTCTCTCATTTTTTTTAAAGTTTGCGTATGGCACATATGTTCAGAAAGGAGTTTTATCCTGTGTAGATATTTTCAAAGCAGTAGTAACAAGAACAATCTGTGCAAAGGAATTTCGTGCATTAAAGATGATGGTAACAGCCATTCTCATTTGTCCTTCTATGTAAAACAGATTTTTCATTTAAATATGTTCTCAAAATAGGTTGAACTATATCCAGAAATTTATTTGCCATGAAGAAAGCAAAATTATCTATGCTATAAATTAAACTGTGGTAACAAATAAGATGACCGACCCACAAAATTGTTTTTTATTCATTTATGCATTAGATATGAATGACCACAATCGAAAAGACTCTTGGCTCTTCATCAACACCAATAAAATACAATAAGACATCCATGGTAAAAGAATATAAATAATCACACAATAACCAGACAGTCTGAAGGCATCAACTCATCCCTAAAGGTCTTCCAAAATAATTTAGTTTTTTTAATAGCTTGCAGAAAGCCAAAAGAATGGGGGCATATCAAATGTCTTGTTCCCCCCACTAAAGGCATGCCTACAAACCTCTACCCCCATTACTTCATGAAAGTAGGGGATTGTGAGCAGGTTCTCCCAGGATGTCCAAGTCAGGCAGGCTGAAATTAGATCGAACAGAATAGAATCATAGAGTTTGAAGAGACCCTAGAGGTCTTCTAGTCCAACCCCCTGCTCAAGCAGGAGAGCTTATACCATTTCAGACAAATGGCTGTCCAAACTCTTCTTCAAAACCTTGAGTGATGGTTTTTACAACTTCTGAAAGCAACCTATTCCGACGATTAATTGTTCTCACTGTCAGGAAATTTCTCCTTATTTCCAGGTTAGATCTCTCCTTCGTAAGTTTCCATCCATTGCTTCTTTGCCCTTGCCCTTGCCCTTCCTTCAGGTGCTTTGCAGTATATTTGACCTCCTATTCTTTGTGGCAGCCCCTCAAATATTGGGACACCACTATAATGTTCTTCTTTTCATTGGACTAGACATACCCCTTTCATCTTATGCTTTATCCTTCAGTCCCCTAATAATCTTTGTTGCTCTTCTCAGAACTCTTTCTAGTAGCCTCGACATCTAAAGTTAACCTTGGAGTTAATCTATGTTGATCTGAGTGCAATTACTGGTGGACAGTTGCTGGGGTCTTTTTCTCTTTTGGGCTCATTGATTGTCTCTTTTTGCAGTCTATAGATGTTGTTAATGTCTAGACCAAAGAATCTCTAAGACCACCCCCATCCACACAGGCAGGCAAGACACCAGAATGGCAGCAAACAGTACTCCTTACTACTGTAACACTGATGATGTTACCTAGTTAGGGTAATGAGATGTCTGCAAGAAAACAAGGAAGCTCAGAGAGCACCAAGGACCACTCATTTCAACCCTGAGCTACAAATATTCTCCTTTACTGATCAGAATAATCTTTAGTTCAGCGGTTCTCATCCTGTGGGTCGCGACCCCTTTGGGGGTCGAACGACCATTTCATAGGGGTCGCCGCGCGCGTTAGCCCGCCATTTTGGTGCCACCGTCACTACAGGGGTGAAAAGGTCCCAGTTCGGCCGTGCTGCGGGTCGGGTCACAGCTGGTAGCCTGGACGCTGCCATTTGAGTTCTTCTACCCTCTGTGCAGTACTCAACTTACAACCATTTCTTTAGTGACTGTTTGATGTGACTGAAAAAAGTGACTTATGACTGTTGCGGCATCCCCGTGGTCATGTGACCAAAATTCAGACACTTGGCGACTGCATGTATTTTTGCGGGGGGGTCGCGGCATTAGAAAGGTTGAGAACCACTGCTTTAGTTGAAAAGCATGTTGCAACCTGAAGTCATTGCCTACAGACTTGTGCACAGCGCTGAACTCATCAAATCTAACCATCTTGCTTTTGTTTCTTTTAAAGTTCACTATCAATGAGATGAAAAGAAACTAAATTTTCACCCCCCCCCCCGTTTCCTGAAACCAGCTTCTTATTTCACTTTTTACTAAACATACAACTATGTAGATGTTCTAAACTTATATAGCATCCCGCAATTTGGTTCTCTCCCAATGAGATAGGATGACAGTGCCCAGAATTCCTATCCCACGTGGCCAAAAGGAAATATGGGAGTTGCTGTGTCAATAGAGAACCTTTTGCATTCCCAAGATCACAAACGCACTGCCTTATTAATTGGATTTCAGGTCACACTAAGTACTCTCCTTCATGTTTCACAAGGCTTCTCTCTTATCATAGGCATCAGAGGTTTGAGAAGGCAAAAGATCTGCCTTAGTTGACAATATTTGGAAAACTGTGTTTAAAAAACTATAAATTTTAAATTTTAATTAATAATTAAAAAATAAAATTAAAAAAGCCTCCAAGTGTAGACACAATGGACTACTACAGTAGGTCTTTTTCTGCCATCAGTTTTCTATGTTTCTAAGTTCAGCAGTAATGATATGCTATCTAGATAGGAAAAATGTAGATTTATAAGATGCTCCAATTCCATAAACTGTTTAATCAATTAGCAGCATTTCCGCATCATGCCCCATCATATAGGTTGCGAATAGCATTATTCCAAGGTGGACAAGCCAAATATTGCTTGTCCAAATATGGTGGACAAGACAAAATATCATCTTCCTTCTTTCCCCTCTGCCTACTTTTTCCTTTTCTTCTTCTCTTTCATTACCCAACATACAGAAAGCACCATACAGCTCTTTTTCATCTATTTGGGTTAGGCAATGTGGTGCTTTCAACTGCAACTCTCATCTGCCCCAGCCCAACTAACTGATGGTCATGGGTTTGCTGCCTACCCATGAATTAACCATTCATGTTTTCTGTCTGTCCTCACCATCATTCATTCTCATTTTCTTTCCTGTCCATCTCATTGGTGATATGGTTTATGACTCCAAGGCCTTCCGTACAGGTTGCTTCAAATAACCTTTTAGATTTGAGATGTTTTAGAATTGCTTGACCTTCTGAATCCTTCTTTTCCTTTCCACTTGGCTCCTGCTGATGGCATGGAATCTAAAGATGCATAAATTAGACCAGTGTTCTGCCTGTTTTAGTTGGATGGGTGTAGAAAAAATAATACATAGGGAAAGGATACCTGCTTTAATTTAGCATGCAGTGCTAATACTCTTATTAGCTGTTTCTACTTATTTTTTGAGAAAGGTAATGTCTTACATTTCCCGCCCATAAAACTGAGACATAACTCTCAAATGCCGAAAGCTGAAGCAAATCTTCCATGAATTACTGGTGATATTATTCCCCAAATATGCCACCTTTTCTCCAGTTGAATAATGTCACTGAAATGCTGTCATCCGAGGCTCCGTTCATTATGAAGCAAAGTACTTCATGCACAGAGCAGTTCAATTTTTTACATCATTGGTAAACTTGAAGCTTGTCGATGAAAAGGCCACTTTTAGAAGGACCTCTGTTCTCTTCAACAACACTTCCTTTCTGACCGAGAGGAGCCTAAAGAATTGCCGCATTCTGAAGCTGTGCTAGCTGGATGACTAACACTTTTGGATCTTTTTACATACTGGGACATCCATGGAATTCTTGACACAGCGAACATGAATCAGCTTCCCTGTGTTGCACTTGGATTTTAAAACATTAAAGGGTCACTAACATTCACAACGCAATAGGTCGCAGCTGTAGATCTGTGTGTCACAAAGTCAAGCAAGACTAAGGCCCAAAGGAAAACAAAACTGGATTTTTGTACCGTGAAGAGTTTTAAGGGTATTTTAATAGATGCAACCCTTCTTGTCCTTGGGCAACACGCCGTATGTCGCCAATGTCTTTTCTGTAATTCCTCTTAAAAGTAGCGGCCTTCCTTTGCATCTAGGCACAGGTTCGTTTCCAGGATCTGCCAATGAAAAAGCAGCCATAATTGAAAAGAAAGAAAAGATGTAACTTTATTTGTTCTGAGTTTTTCTTCCTTCCCATCACTCCCCATTTAAGTGTTTGATTGATTGTCTCAATGTCTTAGGGTTTAAGCTTGGGATTAGGTACCAAAGGGGTGTCAAACTCTATTTCATTCAGGGCTGCACCAGGGTTGTGTTTGACCTCGGGGGGCCAGGGTGGGCATGGCCAGCATACCGTCACTCATATTGGGGGGGGCACCTGTGGTAGCCCGAGGAATCTGCCAGCGAAAACGGGCTCCTGAGCTCCATTTTCGGCTGCACCGGCCTCTTGCAACCCTCTGCCAGCAAAAGCGGAGCTTGGGAGGGCCACACATGGCCCTCTCGAGCTCTGTTTTTGCTGGCAGAGGCACTGCGGGCAGGTCCATCGCTGTTTCCAGGGCAGCCCTGTGGGCCAGATCTAAGCACCCCGTGGGCCGAATCTGGCCCCCGGGCCTTGAGTTTGACACCCCTGTCCTAAGGATTGGTCACCCTTTCTCCTCAATATTAATTTAAAGCCCTTCTGATAAGTTGAGTCACTCTTCCTGGTTCTTGTGAGGTGCAGTCCTTTGCTAGAAGCCCTTCATGTAGGTAATGCAGACCATGGTCTAGAACTCCGAAGTTCTCTTGGTGGCACCAAGTCTCAAGCCAGTGGTTCATTTCTAAAATTCTTTGTTCCCTCATTGAATGTTGACCTATCATTGGAAATGCAGATGAAAACATCACTTGTGCTCCTAACTCCTTAACTATCTTGCCTCATCCCATACATAGTGTCTGTATGGGAGTTTCACTTCCCAGTTGAAACTCTGACCATATTGACTATCACTCATTTATTTAAAAGACTTATAGCTTACAATAGTTTTAAAAAGAAGACTCAAAGGAGATTTACCTTAGCAGTAATTATTATGCTTCTATTTTAACCACATGCAGCAGACAAAAAGCTTGCAATTCTTAATATTTAAAAAGAAATGTAAAAGTAATCCCAATTCAAAGGGAAATAATTAGATGGTGGATTTGACTAGAGAAATTACAGAGATTATAACCAGTCCAACGTGTAACAGCCATATAAAGGAGCATGAAATAGGATAAAAGGTAATTCCCCCAAATGAAGCTTGATTTCTAATAACTACTTCCATGAGTTTTCTTGGCAGTATTACAGAGGTGGTTCCTATTGCCTTTTCCAGAGTATTTTTTTTCCCCTACTTCTCAATCTAGCCAATGGATCTGGAACTTCCAGACATTTTTCTATCCAATATGAACCAGGGGTGACCCTCCTTAGCTTCCAAGATCAGTTAAGGTCAGCTAGAAACTATTGTCTGGTTGACCCCTTTATGTGGATGTAGACAACTTTTTAAAACAACTATTAAAATGAAATGCAGGTAGTCCTTGACTTACAACCATTTTTTTTAGCAACCATTCCAAATGACAACAGCACTGGGGGAAAAAAAAGACTTACAACTGGTCCTTGCACTTACAAATATTGCAGCATCCCCAGGTTTATGTGATCAAAATTTGGGTACTTGAGATTCCAGCATGTAATTAACAATGGTTGCAGTATCCATTATTGTCATTTGCAACCTTCCTAGAGAGCTTTCGACAAGTAAAGTGAATAGTCAGATTCGTTTAATGACTGTGTGAGTCATGTAACTGCAATGATTTGCTTAATGACCATGGCAAAAAGGTAATAAAATCAAGCACAACTCACCTAAAAACTGTCTTGCTTAGCAATGGAAATTCTGCTCCCAGTTGTGGTTGTAACTCAAGGACTACTTGTAGTTTGGTGGAGGAAAGACTGTGGTTTAGAATTAGAACATACACTTTGCATCTAAAACCTATCTTTCCTTAAAAAAAAAAAAAGACTGGGGAAAACCCCTGTCTGAGACATGGGACAGAAACTCCCAGCCCATTTGTTCATCATTTGCCGCAACCAGTTGTCCTCCAGATCAGGGGTCTCCAAACTTGGCAACTTTAAGAGTTGTGGACTTCAACTCCCAGAGTTCCTCAGCCAGCTTTGCTGGCTTCGCTGGTGAGGAACTCTGGGAGTTGAAGTCCAAAACTCTGAAAGTTGCCAAGGTTAGAGACCCCTGCTCCAGATGACTTGGACTACAGCTTCTAAAACTGTAGAAATAGGAGCAGGGGTCAAAACTGTAGCCAATACTTCTTGAATGGCATCAAACTGGAAAAAAAGTTGATTAGAAAAGAAGTTAAACATTCATTAAATTCATTGGCTTGGTTTACATGATCATACTAAACCATACTGTTTAGATTTCTTTGTGGGCTTTGGGTCCTTTGTTTTGAGGTTGGCTTAGTATGATGTGCTGTGCCTTCTTAAGAAACCATGACAAGCACACCATGGCTTAATATAGTAGGGAAATCAAACAATTTTAATTTTCCTACCTCTCTCCAGAGAGGATGGTCTACAGTGGCCATACTATAGCTAACCTGTAAAAATCCAAGATGGTAGTAAGGAAATACAGAAACTTTTAGCTATCGGGAGGTTCTATGAAATTCTTGAAGCCCGGATGTGATATACAGTATGCCCAGTTAATAGTTTAGGACTCTACAGAAGACTTCTTCTCCCTTTTCACAGGCAAAGTTGTAGCCAGAACAAAATCTGACCTAAAAAATCTAATGTTGATAGAATGAAGTCATTACCGTTATGATGGACCAAAGTCCTTTCATCGCATTGGTTTTTTCTTCATAGGCAACAATGCTGTTCATTGGGACAATGCTGTTCATTAGGAGTTCTTCTAGATGGTCAACAATAAGGACTCTGTGTCTTTTTAAATTATGTTGTACCAGGGCTGTTGCCACAGGCAGATACAACAGTTTACTGTTGTATTCACCCTTTGTGCTATTCACAAAGTGATTTATGCTCTTCTGCGTTTCAAGATATCTCCTGCTGATGATTTTGCAACACAGGTCCCTCCCTCCCCTTCCTTCCTTCCTTCCTTCCTTCCTTCCTTCCTTCCTTCCTTCCTTCCTTCCTTCCTTCCTTTCTTTCTTTCTTTCTTTCTTTCTTTCTTTCTTTCTTTCTCTATGGAAATTCTTAGTCATCCAGGTCATGGTTGTCCCAAAGGTGCTTTTTTTCAAGAGGCAACTTGACTTTCTGGTTTTTCTTTGAAGACATTTCGCTTCTCATCCAAGAACAGCTGAAGAAACTTCTTGGATGAGAAGCGAAACGTCTTCAAAGAAAAATCAGAAAGTCCAGCTTTCTTTCTTTCTTTCTTTCTTTCTTTCTTTCTTTCTTTCTTTCTTTCTTTCTTTCTTTCTTTCTTTCTTTCTTTCTTTCTTTCTTTCTTTTTTCCAGAATAAAGCATTCAGTAGTACCAAAGCTTGAAGGGAACATCAGGTGTTAATATCTAATAAGAGCTCAACATGCCTGAATCAAAGGTCATTGCAAGGTACCTCTTAAACAGGCTGGACAAAATTTGGCCTGGTGCTGAGGTAGTTGGGTTTGTTTTTTTTACAGCAAAGAAGAACGTACTCATCAGAGGTGGGTTCCTACCAGTTCTAACTGGTTCTTTAGAACTGTTAGTAACTTGGTGATGACATCACGGAGCCGGTTCCATTGGTGTCTCCGTGGGCGCCGCCATCTTGGATTTTTTTTGCTTCTGCGCATGCGCAGAAGCTATTTTTTGATTGCTGCGCGTGAGCATGGCGTGACCCTGAGCGAACTGGCAGCAAAAGGATCCAGAACCCACCCCTGGTACTCATATTAGAATCTGGGCTGCATCATGAACTGACTTGTCAAGTTAACTTAGCATCCCAAGGATCAATAATTACACTGTGAAGGCTTTCCCATCCTTAAGTAAGTTAGCATGTTTGGCCATTGAGACAGAATGCAGCTAAATCTGAAGTGCTGAAAGAAATATAGCACCAGAGAGAATGTTTTCATTAATAGAGGTGGGGAGGGGGGGGTTAAACTTTCAGACTATTAAATGGCTCAGGTTGTGAATGTCTTGCATGGTTGTTATTGTATTTAATACTCGTTTGAATAAATATTTATTTTCCAACATTTTCTTTTATAATCACAGGTATTCTAATGGTGTAAACAAGAATTTACAGATCGCAGGGGTTGGTTGGCTGCTTTCTTCCAAGTAAGGAGTTCATTAAATGTGTAAAATTGAACATTAGCGGCAGGGTGTGGCCACTGACCACAGTAATGAATAGCAAATTGTGCTGAGATTTAAAGTTGGGTGCTTTTTCCCTGCACTACATTTTTGCCATAGCAGTTCCTTTGTTTAAACAAACAAACAAAATTAATTTTCCATTCTTTTCTCAAAACTTGGATTTTTTTTAAAGGTCTGAACAAGTAAAAAAAAAAAAAGACAAAACTGCAGGATTGCAGCTTCAGACTTCCTGCCAAAAATAGATAAATAAAATTAACAATTCTATATGAAAAACAATGAATGTGCATTTGTCTTCATTTTGTTTCACCTGGGGCCATGGGTTAATTTGTTTAGATCATTTTCACAAAAGTAACTAGTTGATTTGTTATAGCTAATCCACAGCAAAACAAAAACCTTTCTGTGGTGTGTATGTGAGTGTTTGTGTGTAATTTTAGATTTTACACACACATACACACACACACACACACACACACACACACACACACATTTTAGTGCAGGGGTGTGAAACTCAAGGCCTGTGGGTCGGATCCAGCCCGCAGGGTGCTTAAACCTGGCCTGCGGGGCCAGCCTGGAAATAGCAAAGGACCGGCCCGCAGTGCCTCTGGCAGCCAAAATGGGGCACGGGGGCGCCATGCACGCCCCCCCCCGCACCCCATTTTCGGCCTGGATGGCTTCCTGCAGCACTCTGCTGGCCAAAACGGGGCGCAGAGGAAAACTACAATGCTGATCCGGCCTTTGAAGAAATCCAGTTTGACATCCCTGCTTTAGTGCATCTGTTAAACGTATGCCATAATAATTGAGCCAATTTTTAAGATACCGTAAGATTTGCATAATATGGACCATCAGGTCTGGTACCTTCTAATGATTTCGGATATTTTTATAAGGACTAGCATTGTACTCTATTGTCTGTGATTTGCAATTCAAAATATCTGAAGAAGCTAATTGTCTTATAAAGTCTTTCCTCAATAGAAAACTAATTATATTAAATTAGGTCATTCATTTTAAGAGATGTCACATTTTAACTTTTTAAAATCAAGGCCTAATTCATGTTTAATCACCCTTATTCCTTGGAATGCAGTCAATAGTTTAAATGATAATCAGGAAGAAAATTTCGTTAAAAAATATACCTGAAATACTGGCTGGGGGAATTCTGGGAATTGAAGGCCACACATCTTAAAGATGCTAAAGTTGAGAAACATTTCTCTAGATACTTTCATAGCCAATGGCAATGAATGAAGATACCATATAACATCTGGAGATTAGAAAATTGCCTGCCCTTGGAACACAAAATACTAGGCTAAATAAATCAGGGGTCATTTTATTCATAATGATGTGTAAATTTTAAACTTACAATATTTTTAAGACAAATATCTTCCAAAAATATATTAAATATAGTATATGATGATGATGATGATGAAGATGATGATGATGATAGGAACATTTGAACTCTGACCTTCTTCACAGATCCTCTAACTCAGGGGTGTCAAACTCAAGGCCCGGGCGCCGGATCCGGCCCGCGGGTGTTTAGATCTGGCCCGCGGGGCTGCCCTGGAAACAGTGAAGGACCGGCCCACGGGGCCTCTGCCAGTGAAAATGGAGCTCAGGAGGGCTGCCCACGGCCCTCCTGAGCTCCGTTTTCACTGGCAGAGGGTTGCAGGAGGCCATCACAGCCAAAAATGGAGCTCGGGAGCCCATTTTCGCTGGCAGAGCGCTCAGGCCACCACAGGTGCCCCTGACATGAGTGATGTCGAGCTGGCCACGCCCACCTAGGCCACACCCACCCCATCCCCCTGAGGTTAAACACAGCCCTGATGCGGCCCTCAATGAAATTGAGTTTGACACCCCTGCTCTAACTGAATGAGCCAGAATATATAGTTGGAATCAAACCACCAATATGATAATCTACATAAAACCTGCCTATTTTTTAGGAAAGGCAATTCCCTAAAGTGTGTAAGCATGGAAGGAGTGGATGGGAATACAGTGATACAGGATGAAATAAGCAGGGCTCAAATAAAAAGAAAACCTCCCTTCTTATCTGTCCCTATTCAATGTGGAGTTGGGACGACTGGATTGAGCTAAGCATTTACTGGGCGGATGCCCTTCCCGACACCTATGCAGAGTTTGCAGCAGATTTTTTTTTTTCTTTGCACCCTAGGAGAGAATCATCTGCCACTACCTAGCATTGAACTCTCAAACTTCCGAATGGGAGGTGAACATCTTCACCACTAGGCCACCACACCGCTTAATAAAAAGGTCCCAAATGCAGAGCTCAAATGAGCATCCTGGTTTTAGAGTTTTCAAAAGGTCCTGAGTGTAAACATTATTTATTAAACATTAATCAGAAGGATCTAAATTGTGCAAAAGCATGCCTCCAATTGGAAATTTTTGAAATATTGTCAAACTTTAAAGTTCTACAGGGGTTCTGTTCAGCTTTGGAGTCAATTCCACCTCTATACTTCTCCAGATCCTGCAAATGTATTTTCATGGATTTCATTCTGAGTGAAAAGTTCCATTAAACACTCTGTTCCTGTTCATTCTGTTACACTATTTTACTTTTAAATTTGGGGGGGGATTTAAAAATAAAATTTGCACATCTGCAGATTGAATATGATTCCTCAAAACTAATAGCTGATGGTACATTGTTCTTGGGTATGCACCCAGTTTGGATATAAAACAAAGTTTGATATGTAAAAACCAAGCTGTCATTCACTGTAAATATACTGTAAAATGAGCTGAGTATATCAACTTAGAACCAAATCAGTTACCTTCGTTTGTTCCATCTCCAAAGCAAAATGGCTGTTTCTTGCTGCCACGTGGCATGGCAGGGGATAGTTAATATTTGCTCCTCCAAATATTAACTTTCCCTTCCCTAATAATCCTCATGACTATTCTTTATCACACTGGTGGATAATTCTGGAGTGATGGAGCCTGGTCCATAGTAAAAAAAATTCCTATGGTGCTATGTAGTTAGAAACATGAAAATTATTTCCACTATGCCATAATCAGGGAATATATTGGATTCAATATTCCTTGTTTTTCTTGCACTGTCCTCCCCCCCCCCGCAAAATCCAGGCAACTGTCTTAAATCTGTAGGAGAGCAAGTGGACTAAAAAAAAATATATCAGAAAATCCAGCTGAAATAGCTCCACGTCTAGTAAAGATGTAGAGAATAAGGGACTAAACACATCTGTTCAAGATATTCTCTTTATCAAATAAGATTTATTATATACATTTTGCTTGGTGCTTCCACTCTTGTGGATCTGGTTCAAGAACTGCTTTCAGCGGCAGAGTCTGTCTATTTATTTTGGAAGGACCAGAGTCTTTTGTCAAAACGGAGTATTGTTGCCGTGAGACTGGAATGCTTTTGCAAGTAAAAAACTGAGTTGGCTGTTATGATAAGCTCAAAAGAGCTGCTGGGGAACTTTGGGGCACATCCTCAGGAAACCTTAAAGGTTGATCTTCTCAAGAGCTTACAGACCAAGGTGGCCATTTGGAGCCTTTGTTCTGCTTCCCTAAACATCGCTTTGCATCCTGCCACCGAGCCAATGTATTAGATCAAGAACGGTCAGCTAGCACCCATGACCCTTAAACCATGTACTGATGCAACTGTATTTGGCTCCTATTGGAGAGGAACTATAGCTCAAGGGGAGAAAATAAGTTTTGCATATACCGTAGAAGGTTTCTGGTTCAAGCCCTGCTCTTTCCAATTAGAAGGATCGTGTAGCAGAGAACACGGAAAAGTCAACTCTGCTTTAGAGTTTGGAAAACTGCTGTTAATCTGACAGTTAGTGATACTGAGTGGCAAATAATCTCATTTGGTCATCTTTCCTATGAAACAGCCACAACCATTTCAAATCAAGCCGATCAAAGTTTACTGCAATTTAGCTCAAAAGAATGTATGTGTGTGTGTACCACAAACAGACATAAACAGATACACACAGAGAGAGAGAGAGAGAGATATACACAAAGAGGGAGGGAGGGAGGGAGGGGGAGATTGGTGTTGTTTTTTTTTTGTTAGAAGTTTTGTTATGAATCTTAGTTGTATGCTGGTCTACCCACAGGGAGGGATCTAAAAGGCTGTGCTTAAAAATATAGGTGATGCTACAGTGTGTATGTGAGAAAAGTATCTATACAATGAAAGCCCCAAATAGTCATACTTTTCAGTATGTGATCATTTTCTCCTTAGTGCTCAAAATAAGGGAATATAATCAGAAACAAACTTCCTGGGGTGGTGTGGCAAACTGGTATGGTGGACAACTGTGGCAAAGATCGAGGAACCGGTGAGTAGACTGGTCCCTTGCAACCTCTTCAGATAAGGAGAGGACGGGAGATTGCCCACAAGTACTCTGGGTGGCTGCTTCTCATGAGGAGATTGCAGGGCAGTGAAGAACAGTGCTATGAGACAACAGGATTAGCCATCTTGCTAGCAGCCCCAGCAGAGCTTTTTAAAGGATGCTAAGTTTGCAAACCTTATTTTCCAATCACTTTTGAAAATTGCTTATTAACTATCTCTAAGCTATCTTCGGAACAAGTTTTAAAACAGTCCAAGAGACTGACTCTGAAAAGAAAGTTTGTTAATTTGTTTTTCTTTCACTCAGTCATATCCGATTCTCTGACACTGTCTGGACAAGTCCCTGCAGTTTTCTTGGCAAGTTTATCTTGAAGTGGCTTACCCTTACCTAGTGTTGGGAGAAGGTGGCTGATCCAAGGTCACTCAGCTGGCTTCATGCCCGAAGCAGGACTAGAACTCACTGTCTCCTGGTTTCTAGCCTGATGCCTTAACCACAGTAGGAAACTGGCTATCTGTTTATTAATTAAAATTATATATTCAAAAAAGAAAGAGTCCTATAGGGCTGCAAAACTCTAGACCAGTGGTTCCCAACGTGGGGCCCACGCCAGGGGTGAAATGCAGCCGGCTCTATCCGGCTCGTGCGTGCTGGTAGTGCCGGCGGCGGGTGGTTTGGCGAGCTGGTAGCACCGGCGTGGGAGGCTGCGTCCCCCCCAAACCAGGAGGTCGTCACTTCCCGGTTTTGACCCTCTGCGCATGCGCAGATGATGGGCCGAGCGTGAGCACAGCGAGCGCGGTGCGCGCACATTAGCGAGCTGGTAGGAAAGGTAAGTGCATTTTACCCCTGGCCCACGGCCCACAGGGGGGCAATTTGATTTTTCATGGGGGCAATTGGAACCTTGTTTAACCCAAGTTAATGGCCTTTTAGGCTTCCTCCGCGTGAGTAGGAGTTCACTTTTTGAATAGTAAGAATTATACGTCACGGGGGGTGGGGGGGGGCATCAGGATTTTAGAGATGCTTAGGTGGGGCATGGCCAAAAAATAGGTTGGGAACCACTGCTCTAGACCAGTGGTTCCCAAACTTTTTCAGTCCACCGCCCCCTTGGTGCTACAAACTCATCCTCAGTGCCCCCCACCCCCCCCCACTTCAGGGGGGGGGGGCTGGGGGGT
>QLTV01002845.1:4081819-4095350 GCA_003457575.1 Thermophis baileyi | reverse complement strand
TTCTTTCTTTCTGTCTTTCTTCCTTCCTATCCTCTTTCTCTTTCTTTCTCTTTCTGTCTTTCTTCCTTCCTACCATCTTTCTTTCTTTCTGTCTGTCTGTCTTTCTTCCTTCCTTCCATCTTTCTTTCTTTCTTTCTTTCTTTCTTTCTTTCTTTCTTTCTTTCTTTCTTTCTTTCTTTCTTTCTTTCCGTCTGTCTTTCTTCCTTCCTAACATCTTTCTTTCTTTCGCGGGAGCGCGTGGGCCCAGCCGGCGCCGCGAAAGCCCCCGCCAGCCCAGAGACCGCGCTCCCGGACGGCACATGACAGGGGACGCAACGCTGCCAGAGCGCGGTTGCCGCCACCCCCGCCCCTCTCGCTTTCTCGGCTTCAGCTCCAGGACCTTTGTGGGCCGGGAAGCGTCGGGGCGCGCACCTATGGACACTTCCTGGCCCGCAAAGGTCCCGGAGCTGAAGCCGGGAAAGTGAGAGGGGCGGGGGCAGCAGCAACCGCGCTCCGGCAGCATCGCGTCCCCTGTCATGTGCCGTCTGGGAGTGCGGTCTCTGGGCTGGCGGGGGCAGCATCCCCCTCACCTCTTTGGATCGCCCTGCAAAGGCGGGGTCTGCCTTTGCAGAAACGGGGCGGGCGCATGTGCAGCAGCCCCTCTCAGCATCTGCATTTCCAAGGGCCACCTGCCCACCCACTGGCCAGGCCGGGCTGGGCTGGACGCCGACCTCGGAAGGCAAGCGGGCGTGGGGGACCGCCAGGAAGGCTGCGTGGAAGGCCGCCAAGCATGGCAGGGCTGCAGGGAAGGGAGTAGGCCAGCCAGCTGTCGCTACCGGTATGGCGAACCACCTGCCGCCCCCCTTGCCCCTCTTACCGCCCCCTAAGTCATCCCACCCCCCCCCCAGGGGGCGGTACCGCCCACTTTGGGAACCACTGCTCTAGACAAACCTTAGATGGCAGCAAAGGAACAATGAAAATCATTCCTGCCATCTAGTGGTCATCTGTTTTTTTTTTTGCATTCCAGATCTGATAGCATTTACAAAATTATTTACAGTGATAGTAATATTCTAGTTGAGAACAGTAATACTATAAGTAATACTATTACAATTGTTAAAACTTGGTTTTCAGAATCCTGTAAAGTGACATGCAGGCGGTGCTTTATTACTAAGATAATAGGCAGCTTAATTTTAAAATAATAACTCTCAAGTCTTCCTAAAATCTTGCTTTATCATTTGACGCGCATGGAGAAAAGTTATGAATCCTGCCATTCCTGCAAGGTTTTTCTTTTTACTTTCAGTGACTTCATGTTACAAACTTAGCAAATGTAAGTGGAAGAAGCATCCTATTTTGTTCAGAATTTGGGAAGAAATGACTTCCAAATTAATTTGGCAGGAGAGTTTGGCATATTTAGCCTCCTCTGGTATAATTGATTTGACTTTTTTTTTCCCCCTGAATGATGTCTGTCGCTTGATTTGCTTGCCCATATAATTTCATGCAATGCATTCTGCAACCATAATTTGGAGACTGCATGGTGAGGAAGATGGGCGGTCTCCAAAATTTGATAAATAAATAAATAATTTTTGAAGCGTACTGTACCCACATTCTGCAATGTCTCATACATTTGAATGAACACTTTCTGTGTGTGCGTATTTTATGGATGGAAAATGATCCAGCATTTAAGAATTAGCTCATTTAGATGCCTTCCAGAGTTCTAGCCACAATGCAAAAAATATTTTTTTATATATTCATGAAAAGTATAGAACTGCTGTTACACAACTCCCATTTTGTAAAATCTGGACAGCAGATCTTGCTGTGAGTCCTTGCCCTTGATCATTTGGATGGGGAGGGGAGGCGAAAAGAGGTTATTTTCTGATTCTGAGATCACTAAATGAAGATCTGGAGGCTAAATTGTACGACGAACAGTTAAGGGAAGTATGTACATCTAGCCTAACGAAGATAAGGTTTAGGGGGTGACATGGTAGCTGTCTTCTGGTACTTAAGGGCTGTCACAGAGAAGAGGGGATTGACCTATTCTACAAAGCACCTGAGGGTAGGAAGCAATGGGGGGAAGAGAGATCCAACCTGGAATCAAGGAGAAATTTCTTGATAGTGAGAACAATTAATTAATGGAACAGCTTGCCTCAGTGGTGAAATCCAATTTTTTTTACTACCGGTATCAGTTCTGTGGGCGTGGCTTGGGCATGGTGTGGCTTGGTGGGCGTGGCTTGGTGGGCATGGCAGGGGAAGGATACTGCAAAATCTCCATTCCCACACCACTCCAGGGGAAGGATATTGCAAAATCTCCATTCCCTCCCCACTCCAGGGGAAGGATACTGCAAAATCTCCATTCCCTCCCCACTCCAGGGGAAGGATACTGCAAAATCTCCATTCCCACCCCACTCGGGGTCAAGCCAGAGGTGGTATTTGCTGGGTCTCCGCACTACTCAAAATTTCCGCTACCGGTTCTCCAGAACCTGCTTCACCCCTCCACTCCAGGGGAAGGATACTGCAAAATCTCCATTCCCTCCACACTCCAGGGGAAGGATACTGCAAAATCTCCATTTCCTCCCCACTCCAGGGGAAGGATACTGCAAAATCTCCATTCCCTCCCCACTCCAGGGGAAGGATATTGCAAAATCTCCATTCCCACCCCACTCTGGGTTCAGCCAGAGGTGGCCCCAGAGTGGGTCACCTCTGAACTCAGAACTACTCAAAATTTCCGCTACCGGTTCTCCAAAACCTGTCAGAACCTGCTGGATTTCACCCCTGGCTTGCCTCCTAGTGTTGTGGGTGCTCCATTGATGGAGGTTTTCAAGAAAAGATTGGACAACCATTTGTCCAGGATAGTATAAGGACTTCTGCCTTGGGCAGGAGTTTGGATTAGACTTCTAAGATACCTTCTACCCCCATGATTCTATTCTGTTCTGCTCTGCTCTAGTCTGTCCTGTCCTGTCCTCTAGGGAGAGAATATCTGACTCAGTGAGTTTCCCTTAGCAAGCCTAACCATACAGAGGAATATATGACCAGAAGAAGCAATCTTATCTCAATCCCTGCCCATTTAGTGGGAAGAGGAACAAAAGATTCAACCCAGATGGAAGTGAAGAGAATTCAACAACTGGGAGAAATTGTGTCAAGGAGAACATTGGAAGAAATTAGGAATAAGGAGACTTCTCTTCTTACTAAATGAAATAAAAACCATGTTCCTGTTACTAAAGAAAGAAAGGAAAAAATTGGGGGAGGCATCTGGTCTTCCACTGAAAGGAACTGAAATATATAACTATATAGAAAACTCTTCTGGTTTCTAGGGAAACTCCTTCTCCTTCTCCTTGGGAATTCCAGGAAGTTATATAACACATGAACTCGCTTCCTCCTCAATCCATGGTCACTCTCGGGTCTCCTGTAGCAAAGCCAGTCCCAGGAACGGTCCCACCAGGAAAATTGAAGTCAGCAGTTGAGGAGCAGATGGGGTTGGCTGTCCTTCTCTCCAAGCCTTCGACAAGCAGCTGGGTTTGGGGGACGTTAGATCATTCGGAAGGCAGCCTTTGTGGCTGACCATCCCTTCTGGACTTGGATGGGAATAGTAGGAGTAAGAGGATTCAGCATTTTTCAAACTTGGAAAAAAACGCTGGTGGAAAAGAGATATTTTAGGAAAATTCTCTCATGTGTAGCAGCAGGAGCAGATGGATTTGGGGGCTATTTAAAGAAAAGACAATGTATTTTTAGAACCGGACTGGCTGAGGAGGGCCAAATGAAGTGTCCTAGCCACGGAAAAAGGATTCTCCCTGTTGTAATGCAGGAATGCGGGGGAGGATCTTTCCACCTGCAGAGCCCAAATTCTCCCTTGGAGAAGTATGTTGATTTAGGAAACCCTCTGTCTCTCAAGAGAAGCAGGAGTTCCTATACTGTTTTGGTCAAGTCTTTCCTTTGATATCTCCTACCATACAGTATGTACCCTGGCAGGTAAATATATCTGCTCAACTACTTTTTTAAAAAAATATATTGATTTACAGATTCAAAAATGCCACTTCTTAGGGGCTGCACTGAAAGTGTCAGTCCCTCTGTTTCAGCGTTCTTCACATTCCTCAACATTTAATATAGATTGAACAGCATATATGTGGTTTTTTTAAAACCAGGCAAACTGTATAGATATCTGCCTCCAGACATACATCAGAAATGATACGCAAGAAAATTTGAGCTCGCACATTTTGTTAAGCCTTTGTTTGGATGCATTTGCACAATACAGTATGCCATAGACTATGGTTTAACCTCTGGAGACAACACGCTAAACCTCAAATATATAAAAGAACTTATTGGCTAATGTAATATGGGAATAAAGTATGCGTCTGTGTATCTGGGTCTGTGTGTAAATGTATAGTTCAGTAGGATTTTTTTTTGTTTATGTCTCCAGGTCAGTCTTGATTGCTGACAACTGCCTGGACAAGTCCCTGCAGTCTTCTTGGTAAGTGGTTTTCCATTGCCCCCTTTCTAGAGGGACTAGCCCAAGTGCACCCAGTTGGTTTTGTGCCTAAGGCAGGATTAGAACTCAGGCTTTCCCAGTTTCTAGCCTGGTGCCTTAACCACTATACCCAAACTAGCTCCTTCAGTGGGAAATCATGTCCCGAAAAATTATGAAATATACACTTTTTCTATAACTGTATGGTTATAGAAAACTAGTTCTGCTTTTGATACAGTCCTAAGAATTGAGATAAGCAGTGGTGCAACATATGGGTGTAGAAAAAACATTGATCCCCTAAGAAGAACAATACTCAAAACCTATTGTTGGTAGAGCACTTCAAAGCTTTGAAAGGGTCTTGGCTTCATTGAAGGATCATGCAAAGCCCCTCTTGGATGCAACAGGTCTCTCGCCAGCCATTTCTAAAGGTGCACTACAGGTAGTCCTCAAGGTTGCTTAGTGATATTCAAAGTTACAATGGACCTCAGAAAAGGGACTTATCACCCAGATTCAAAATCACAATGGCCGTCCTCTCCCAGGGTCATGTGACCTGACCACATTCAGGACACTCAGCAACCAGCCCATATTTGTGGCAGTTTGCAGCGTCCCCTGGCCCACAGCCACAATTTACAACATTTTTGCAAGAAACCGAAATTTTCTTTGCATTTCTGACAAAAAATGCCCCATAGCAAACAATGGGTTCAGTTAACAACCGCAGCATTTGCTTTAAGATCTCAGGGTTTGCTTTACAGTTCCCATATTCACTTAACGATTGATGCAAAAAGCTTGTAAAATTGGGTGCCTCACACGGTAACCCGCTTAATGACTGTCGCAACTTACAACTGAAATGGCAAGCTCAGTTATGGTCATAAGTCAAGGACTACCTGCATTACTTTTCTTTGCAAGGCTAGTAATTCTGCCTGGTTAGTACTGGAAGGACTTCCATCACCTCCTGCAAGTATTGCCTAGGACAGTGATGGCGAACCTTTTTTCCCGAAAGCACGCGCGCATGTGCTATCACGCACGCGTGAGTGCCCACACCCATAATTCAATGCCCCCCGTCCCCCTGTGCATGCACGCATGACCCCCCCCCGCACTGTCCCGCACCCCGTTTTGGCTGTCCCACCCCCGCACATGTGCACACGACCCCCCACTCCCTGACTTCCGGTGGGCCCAGTAGGCCCATTTTTCGCCCTCCCCAGGCTCCAGAGGCTTTCTTGGAGCCTGGGGAGGATGAAAACGGCCTCCCCTGCCCCTCCGGAGGCCAAAAATGCCCTCACAGAGCCTCCACGCGAGCCAAAAATCAGCTGGCCAACGTGCACATGCACGCTGGAACTGAGCTAGGGCAATGGCTTGCGTGCCGGCAGATATGGCTCTGCGTGCCACCTGTGGCACGCGTGCCATAGGTTCGCCATCACTGGCCTAGGACAAGGCCTTGAGAAGTGAAGCAGCCTCTACCAGGAGAATCATGTGGCCTCTGCAGTCCAGCTGAGGTGAAGCACAGCTGTCTAGACCAAGTCTAAAAATTTGCCAATATCTTTATGGGGCCAAGTGAAGTCACAAAAATGGGTACAAGCCAAATTCTATTTTAGACTGGCCATGACATGGCTGAAAGCTCAAGTCTAACTCTGCGGAATTTTTATTTGTTTTTTTTTTCTTGCTTCTTTGTAATTCCCTAATTTTTGTAACAGCCAAAACAAAATAAACCACATTGTGGCTTAACGTGATACGCAAAATGACCCTGTGTAAAACAGCTTCAGATGTATCTTTAATATTGCTTTATTATGCACTTCAGTTCCAAAGTTACGTTTTAAACCAGGTCTGTATGATCATAAAAGGCTAGTTCAGATATCCTGAGAAATATAACACTCTTGTTTTATTTTTATGTAACTCAAGCACTTCGGAGCGTTCTTGAATCATGGTGATCATTTATCATATAATAGTGTCATATCTCGATTACCAGTGAAGAAATCAGATTGATTACTTCAGGAAACCTGAAGATGAACAAATGACATTTTACTTCTGATACAGTTTCTAAGAAATTTGTATAAGTAACATAATGTTATCATTTTATCTGTAGATATCTATATATATACTACTACTAAAACTATAATGTCTGTAACGTTTAACTTGGTGAAACTTGATGCATTGTAGGACAAAATGTTTTGAATGAAGATACCTCAAATGGGATAACTTACAGAATGCATCCAAAACCGGGGATCCATAATTCCTGTGGAATTGAAATTCAGCAAATTTTATAAAATATTTCATGACATTTTATGATATAATACAAGATGTCTTAAAACATTTCCTTTGGTCGATTTCTAAAGTTTGACGGTGCTATGTAGTTCAACATGGGCTATTTTTAAGGCAGATACATCTCTGAACATCTCCATGAATTTTGAAGAAGTTTTCAAGTACATTAGAAGCTCTGTGATTGGTTGAAGAATCTGAGGAATATGGTAAGGAAATGCCTCTGCAATAATGAGCAAGAGATATGGGCTTGTCCGGTAAAAGATGACATCTTCCATCACACTGAAATCAATAGGATTTCAATTTTCCATTCACTTCTGTAGAATTTCAGGATTTCCTCTCTATATCTCTGCTAATTAGCATCCATCCTCATGAGAATAGTTCCTTTTTTTAAAAAAATGACATCTTTAATAGGGACAAAGGAGATGTCCTTTGTCCTTTTATAAAAATGATGTATATGCATATATTTCTTTGACAAAACGTATTGTCAGAATGAGATCTGCAAAAATCTTGTTTTATACTGTTTTGATATTTTGCTAATTGCTTTGGATGAGAATTCTGACAAATGCTGGCCCATATCTTTCTGAAATAAGTAAAAAAGGAAGGACTGTGCTCTGAATTCAGAATACTGTGTTTGTAATTACATTTAATGGTGCACATTAACGTGGGGCTGAATTATACCTATTGTTTCTTGTGTTCCTTGTGACTGATTTATTTCTACAGAGCTTTTCTCCAAAAGCAGCGGTTTCAATTGTGAATTCTGAACAAACCTGGGATTAAATTAGTCAGTGTACCTGACCTGGAACTTACATTCAGTTACTCTCCTGCTTTCACATAAATATAATTCAGAAATGGCACAAACTAGACCAGAGAAATCCCAACTGACTTTTGTGCTGAAATATGAACATGGGACCAACTGTTTTTGCAAGTAAAATATTTTTACCTGTGTAGAACAGTATGAAACACCTCCTTAATACATAGAATCCACTTTGGTTCAGTGAATTTGGACTAGGGTGTGGCTGCTGTATCCATTTCACTTGTGCTTAACAGCCAAAGCTCTAGAGCAGGGGTGTCAAACTCGATTTAATTGAGGGCCACATCAGGGTTGTGTTTGACCTGGGATGGGGGGGGTGGCCAGGTGGGCATGGCCAGCTCAACGTCACTGCTGTCGGGGGCAATGTTCCCTCTGATATTGAAAATCGCTGCGCGGCAGTTTCCAACTGCCGCGCGGTGATTCCCTGTCACGTGCGTGGCTGCGCAGCCACGCAGCTTAGAGGGAACGTTGGTCGGGGATGCCTGTGGTGGCCCGAGCGCTCTGCCAGTGAAAGCAAGCTCCCGAGCTCCATTTTCGGCTGCTGCGGCCTCCTACAACCCTCTGCCAGTGAAAATGGAGCTTGGGAGGGCCACACATGGCCTTCTCAAGCTCTGTTTTCGCTGACAGAGGGTTGCAGGAGGCCGTGGCAGCCAAAAACGGAGCTCGGGAGCCTGCTTTCTCTGGCAGAAGCACCGCGGGCCAGTCCTTCACGGTTTTCAGGGTGGCCCCGCGGGCCAGATCTAAGTACCCCGTGGGCCAGATCCGGGCCCCGGGCATTGAGTTTGACACCCCTGCTCTAGAGAATTGAAAAGGCTCTTACCATTTTGACTGGCGCTAAAGGTAGCATTCTACTGTGGCTTCAGAATAAGATTGTTTTAATGACCTTCCTAACTTTGTATTTTAATTCGGGATGGGACCAATTGGAAATCATCCAATGAAGGCTTCCCCTAACTGCTGACTGAAAGCCCAATGAACTCATGAAGTTATTTCATTTCTTTAAGGAAAAAGTAGCCCCGATCATTTCAAAACGAGGAGTGCCGGTTTTTCATTGGGTGATTTTGTGTAATTCCAGCTAATTGGAGTTTATTCAAGGACTAGTAAACTTAAGCCAGTCTCCAATAGTGGTGAAGGTGCAGGCCTAGAAACCAGGAGATTGTGAGTTCTAGTCCTGCTTTAGGCATGAAAGCTGACTGGGTGATTCTGGGCTAGTCACTCTCAACCCAACTCACCTCATAGGTGGGGGAAATAGGAGGCAGAAGGAGTATTATGTCTGTTCGCCACCTTCAGTTATTTTTTAAAGTCATAAAGGTGGGATAAAAATTAAATAAATAAGCCCTATTTCTTCAAATGTATGTGAATTAGATCTTTTGGCATTGGTATTTGTAGGGAATCAAGATAGTGGCCATCACTTGGGAAATGCCCAAATAAACTTGTGAGAAGAGGTGTAGACAAACCAATGTAGAAGTGTACAGGTAGAATCCTGAAAGCAGCTCCACCTCTCATTCCTTCTCTAGTGACATCTCTGATGGATCTTGAAAGCCAAAGCAGAAGATACCTTTGCCTATAGCAAGTGGAACACTCACAAATCAGAACAATGCCTTTGGACAATTACTCGGAACAGACACTATAGAGGTAAGGGCAGGGTGTGGCAATGTGATGGCACATCTTATGTTGGCATTGTTTTGAGCTATGTCAAGGATATGTATCTACTACTTTAGCTCAGTAGTGGGGGAAAGTCTACCATGTAAAAAAAGATATACTGTAACTAAGTAATCTACAATATTCATCTTTTAGGAAGCAACAGCTGTAATGTCAAAAGGAGATGAGGGCAGGTTCAAAAGACAGCTCTTAGTTCTCCCTTTGGGACAGAAGTCTTTCTGTCTTTCACACCTTGTTCATTGAAGGTTCATGTCCCCCTGTCTTTTCCAGTTGAGCACACACTGGTGCTTGGAGCAGGTTCCAAAGAAATTGTGTTATGTAACATGTGCCCCTAGGCACCAATATATTTTCTCCTGTTTCCAAGAGTGACAGGACAGAAGGGGGTGGGGGAATGTGTTTCCCTCTCTTGCTCTCAGTTGCTACTACACAAACCTTACCATAACAAATCCAGGAACAGAAATTCCAGAGATGCGATTCAAAAACGGAGGAGAGGCAAGATGGAAAGGTCTTGTTTTATGCCAGCCAGCTGTATTGTTGAACTGGAGTCCAAGTTCATGAACAGAAGATGACTCAGCCTCTGCTTATTCCCATGGCCACCTCTCTGACCCTAACAGCAGTTTGTGTATTGAATGGCAGTTTTGAGATGGCCCAGAGCACCCACAGTTAACACTCATCCTGGCGATAATTCAGATAGAGACTAGCAGTACCACGGTATCGCAAAGGGTCAGGTTCAAACTTGAGTCCAAAAATCTAGTTTTATTTAACCTAAATCATCTCTTACTCTGACAGCTGACAGAAGTGTACCAAATTCTCTCCTTTCCAACTTATCATTACAACAAGTCTGTAAAATAGCTTAAGGCGGTGTGTGGTCCAAGGAACAGGGTTATCTCAATAGGACCCTTCCAGCTCTCTCTAATACTCTAAATATTGTACTATCTTCATGTGTATTACAAGTGGTTTCAAGCCTTAGCTTTCTTCTGCATAATATTATTTAAACACAGCAGCTGCAACTCAGTTTAATGATTCCTACCCATCCTGATTTTTTAAAATTTAAAATTAATTATTTGGAGATGGCCATAAATATCTCATTCCATTCTTATATCAGATCCCATAAGCAACCCTTATGGTTCCCTGAGTCAATTCATCAACATCAAGTAATCTTGGGCATAAATTCTCAATAAATGTAGCAAAAAAAACAAACTATCACACAATTATATTAACACATTACATAGAAATTCTCTTAATATGAATGTCCTGCTATATCTGTTTGGGAGTCCCATTCTTCCAGGGACACAGAAAATTCAGGCTATCTTTGAATTTTAAGTGTTATTCCCAGATGTGCTCTCAGAAAGCACATGGGACCAGGGTGAAGAAATTGGAATCAGGCAAAAACAACATTTGATTTTCATTTAATGAAATGTACATAAAATGCAGTAAAGACAACTGATAGAGGCTGTGTAGACTTGGCTGGGAAGGATCTGACTCCAACTCAAACCTACCAAGACTGAGAGGACCAACTATACACTTGGATGGGGTAGCAGTTCCCAGTTCAAGAGTGGTGTCAACAGTAGGGCTTCTCTTGGACTCATAACTCCTGCTTGATGATTAGATGACAACTGTAGCCAAGGAGCATCTGTTACTGAATCAAAAGGTTCTTCTGAAGACTTCCCTTCAGACTGTCATCATGTTCTTGTCATGTCAAGTCTTGACTTCAAAACTGGTGTCTAATGTAGAGCAAATCTGAGTGAAGTAATCACTAGATTTATATTCTGCTTTTACTTTGTTCAACTCCATGTGGTGCATACAACTGTTGGAATGGGTCATCCAAAACAGGCTGCTGGATGCAGTTAAGGGTGAAGAAACAATCATGTTTTACCATCCCTTACAGCCATAAGGTAAGCTTTAATAGAGGCTTTAGGCAGTGGTGAAATCCAATTTTTTTACTACCGGTTCTGTGGGTGTGGCTTGGTGGGTGTGGTGTGGCTTGGTGGGCGTGGCAGGGGAAGGATACTGCAAAATCTCCATTCCCACCCCACTCTGGGGCCAGCCAGAGGTAGTATTTGCCGGTTCTCCGAACTACTCAAAATTTCTACTACCGGTTCTCCAGAACCTGTCAGAACCTGCTGGATTTCACCCCTGGCTCTAGGGATGATCTTCCCCTGTAGTACTGTGGGTATTTCTTAGCCCTCTTTAGCTTCCTCAACTCTCCATATAACATGGAGACCATTTGGGCATGAGCTGATCCAAGGTCATGGCTGCTCCCCCATTCCACGTGGCCAACCAAGCAGATTTCTCAGGACAACCCCAGGCTCCCTTTGAAACCCAGTTGAGCCCATTAGTTGCCTGGGTCAAGTCAAGCTCATAGGTTCAGCCTTCCCTGTGGAGGGGAGTGTCACCAGAGAATTGGAGACTCCCCAAGGTCTTACCAATATCTCCCCCAATTCCAGAGCACTCCACCATTGCTCTGACAGAAAACCATATCATGTACATAACCAGAGTCCATTATGTGTTGGACTCTGGATGATTCAGACAGGACCATCTTGGTATGAATTCCAAGGCTACCTCAGAACTCATGCTTAGGGTTGGCAAGTTGAAGTCCCCCAAGACCATAAGCAGTGGTGAAATCCAAATTTTTTACTACCGGTTCTGTGGGCGTGGCTTGGTGGGTGTGGCTTGGTGGGCGTGGCAGGGGAAGGATACTGCAAAAACCCCATTCCCACCCCACTCTGGGGCCGGCCAGAGGTGGTATTTGCCGGTTCTCCGAACTACTCAAAATTTTCGCTACCGGTTCTCCAGAACCTGTCAGAACCTGCTGGATTTCACCCCTGACCATAAGCCTGGAGAACTGCACTGCCAACCCAGCCAGGGAGTCAAGGAACTCAGGCAGGGATGTTGATATACAGCAGTAAGCTGGTACATAATAACAGTCCCAACTGATCCCTCTTAGTGCCTATTTAATAAATGGAGCCTGACACCTGGTAATCTGAGGAGCAGTGTCCCTAGATGCCTCCCAAATATATTGAATGACACACACACACACACACACACACACACACACCCTACCTTGGGTTTCTGCTTGTCCCACTGATAGATATTGGCTGAATATCTGATATAAATGCCATTAGATCCCAAAAATTAACATCTCAGCTACTGATAATATTTAGTAGCGATAGATTTCTATTTATCCCTTTCTCCTTCAAAATTCTCTGCAATATTTTTTTTTGCTTTCCAGAAGTGGCAGCAGTTTGACTTAAGTTTCAAGTTTCAAGTTTATTTATATTTCTATGCCGTCCAACTCCCGGAGGACTCTGGGCGGCTTACAACAATAAAAAGACATTATTAAAATATAAAAAACTATTAAAAAGAAACATATTAAAAACATTAAAAAACAACTAAAAACTCATTCACCCCGTTTCATGGCCGGATCTCGCCAAATTATAGAGGTGAGATCAATGGCCCCAAGCCTGCCGGATCCAGCTTAGCTGGATCCCTTAGCTGGATCCCAAAGCAGTCAGAAATTATCCATGTTTTAGATCTCAGTTCATTCCATTTTAGCCCTATTTAATAGGTCAAAGCGAACAACCTGTTTATGCCCTAGACCAGTGTTGGTGAACCTTTTCGGCACCGAGTGCCGAAACGGGCGCGCACACATGCGTGTGTGCGTGCCAGAAACCAGACGACCAGGTGGCCGGTGTGCATGTGCGTGCCAGAAACCAGAAGATCATCTTCCCGGCGCGCACATGCGCACCGGGCGGCTGCTCTTCCGGTTTCCGGCGCTCCCCCGCACGTGAAGACCAGCTGGCCAGCACGCCGGAACCCAGAAGAGCAACAGGCGATGGCTCACGTGCCCGGAGAGATGGCTCTGCGTGCCACTTCCGGCACACGTGCCATAGGTTCGCCATCACGGCCCTAGACTTTGCGAGAGGATCCCACTGAACTCAGTAGGCCTCTTTCTCAGGTAAAGGCACCAAGAATCAGGTCCCACGTCCTTTGGTTTTTCACATGAATTCAAAACCAGGTAGAAAAAAAACACATTCCTGCATTATTACCATTAAGATTAGGATTGGGGAGATCCAGTTTCATATACTTGCTCATTAGGGAATATTTCCCTGTATAAATCGGTGGTCGCCCTTCTTCCAATTCAGCCTCCCTTGCAAGGTTGCTCTGAGGATAAGACAGGTTGGGGGCGGGGAGTGAGAAGAACTGAAGGCGATGAGAGACACAGATTATAAGAAATCCAGCCACGAAAAGGAACTTTGGCTAAATTTCAGCTCTGGTTATTTGATCTCGTGGTGTGTGTGTGGGGGGGGGGGTGTTTGTTTGTTTGTTTGTTTGTTTTGCTATTGTTCTAAAGGTAAACTCCAGTGGTT
>QLTV01002845.1:4035118-4076356 GCA_003457575.1 Thermophis baileyi | reverse complement strand
GTTTGTATCTATTGTGTGCTCATGTATTGTTGTGGTTGAAGCTGAAGTAGTCATTGGCAGGTAGGACATTGTAGCAGATAATTTTATGTGCTACACTTAGTTCAGATCGAAGTCGGCGTAGTTCTAAATTGTCTAAGCCCAAAATTTCAAGTCTGGTGGCATAAGGTATTCTGTTGTGAACAGAGGAGTGGAGGACTCTTCTCATGAAATATCTCTGGACATTCTCAATTGTATTAATGTCCGATATGTAGCACGGGTTCCAGATAGATGAGCTGTATTCAAGAATTGGTCTAGCAAATGTTTTGTATGCTCTAGTTAGAAGTACAATATTACCAGAGAAGAAGCTACGCAAGATTAGGTTAACATCTCTTAATGCCTTTTTGTCAAGGTTGTTACAGTGGGCTTAGATCATTAGAGATGAGTACTCCAAGGTCCTTAACAGAGTGAGGGCCATCTACAAGGTTGTGTCCATCCAACTTGTATTTTATGTTTTGATTTTTTTTGCTAATGTGTAAGACTGAGCATTTGTTGGTTGAGATTTGAAGTTGCCACTTGTTTGACCATTCTGACACATAGTCAAGGTCTTTTTGAAGGGTAGCAGCATTATCTGTGGTGTTGAATAGTTTTACATCATCAGTGAAGAGAACGCAGTTGCTTTTAATATGATCACAAAGGTCATTTATGTAAAGTATAAAGAGTGTTGGTCCTAAAACATTGCCTTGGGGGACACCGCTGTTAACAGGTACAGGATTTGATAGAGCGCTCCCTATTTTGACTACTTGTTGCCTGTTTGACAGGAACGCAGTTATCCATTTATGCAGGGGTCCAAAAATGCCATAAGATTTTAGTTTTAGAAGTAGTTTGTCGTGTACCACTGAATCAAAGGCTTTGCTTAAGTCTATGTAAATTGCATTTATTGCTTTGCCCTGATCGAGTTTTGCAGTCCATATGTTTTTGCAGTGTAGGAGTTGCAGATTATAGGATAATTTTTTTCTGAAACCAAATTGTTTGTTAGAGAGTAAGTTGTTTGTCTCTAAGTGGAGGGTAATGGATTGGTTAATGACTGATTCCATGACTTTGCAGGTGATGCAGCATAAAGAGATTGGTCTGTAATTTTCAACTAGGCGGGGTCTCCCTTTTTGAAGATAGGGATGACCGTGGCTAGTGACCATAGGTTGGGCAAGGAGCTGGTCCTGAAGGATTTTTCAAAGATTATGCTTAGAGGTTCTGCTAAGGCAGTGGAAAGCTTTTTTAAGAAGTAGGCACATAGTCCATCAGGTCCAATAGATAGAGATGGTTTTAGATTGCGTAGTGCCTTTTCAACGTTGTCTTCTGTAAAATCAATATTTATTAGATCGTTGTAATTATTTGTGGTATGACTAGGAATTTGTTTTTCCTGGTTTTGGGGGTTATTAGTGGTACGTATAGTTTAATGACTCTTTTGACTTCGTGCAAAAAATTGTTATAATGTTCTTCGGGTATTGCAGCCAGTGAATAGGATTTGCCAATCAAGAGATGAGACGTCGGTGTCTATGAGATCATAGTTGGCTTTTTTAAAGTTATAACTCGGGATCCCATCATTATGATGATTTTTGTAAGGACATATATTGAGACAAAAGTCAATCATGCTGTGGTCACTGTTGGAAAAGGGTTCTTTTATTTGTAGTCCATAAATTGAGTTTAAACTGTTGCAGAAGATGAAATCAAGGCACTTGATTTAGTGTTGTTAGTTACTAGTTGATCCAATCCCAAATTAGTTACAGCATTGAACAGGGTTGTATGTATGGGTTCAGTTGTACATTCGTTTAGAGTCCAATTAATAAGAGGTAGATTGAGGTCACCAAGAAAGATAAGAGGATGTGGGCAGGAGGCTGCCCACGTTAGTAGTGAAGTTAACTTGTTCGCATGTTCAATGTCATAATCAGGGGCTCTGTAACGAAGTAAGAAACGAAATGTGGTATTTAAGGACAGCACTGACGATGGTCTCAGGAAGAGCAAGTTCCTGTGTAACTTGGATATTTTTTAGATTTAGGGACTTTTTATAGATGATAGCAACACCACCTCCTCTATGGGTTTCACGATCAGACCAGTAAACATGATAGTCTCTTTCTATGGTAATGGAGTCAGGGAGGGATGCGTTCAGCCACGTTTTGCAGACAAATATAATGTCGAATATAGTCGTATTCAGTAAGAGGAGGGATTCAGGCATTTTATTTACAAGGCTTCTTGCATTGAGTAACTTGCATTTAAGGTCAGTAGTGGATGGTATTGAGGTAGTTAGGGGCGTGCATGCCTAGTTTTGAATGACGGGGGGGGGGTTGGATGTTAGGCTGTGGGTTGTGGGATTTACTTTTGATACAATCCGCACGGTAGTCAATGTATAAGTCAGTCTCTCCATGGTCTGGATGTCTTTTGAGTTCTGAGGGGAGTAATATTGATTCTCTTGTGCAGGTGAAGGGTTGCAGCTGAGTTAAATACCAGTGTGCCTTTGAGGCCCAGGAAATGGAATTGAGACTGAATTTTTATTTTATTTTATTTTATTTGTTTGTTTGTCAAACATGTACAAGATAGCAGGTATAGGTATAAACATAAACATAATCAAGGTGAATACAGATAGATGAGGACAATAGGACAGTAGGACAGGGACGGTAGGCACGCTGGTGCGCTTATTTTTTTCTTTGAAATTTACTCAAACTGACAGTTAAAGAATAATTTCAGTAGGGTAGTGGTCTGTATATTATTAAATGGTCCCATATCCATTGAATACTACTCCAAGATTACCTTGTGAATCATCAAGTACACAATTGTACTCCTAAATTTTTAGCCATTGTTCTTGTAACTCTCTTACTCTCTGAACCATCAGCAGAGAATACATCAAAACCTGAATTGCTGGTTTTACATAGCATTTTAATTGGAGTAGCAACTTCTAGTGTTACAGGGGTTGTAGTACTCCAGATTGCAGAGTGTAATACTTGATTATTTAGCAGCAAAACTGATTGCTGTTGCTAAGCTGTAATGATTGGATTTTCATATCACCGCAAACTAAAATGAAATCAACCATATTACCAGTATTGTTGCTTGCCCAGTACACTAATAGCTAATTAAACCCAGCTGGCACAACACACTGAGCCACTAACATTTTAGTCTAATGTGTGTGAACTAAGCCTAGAGTTTAGCAGTGTGTTGAAGTTGGCTGGGTTCACACGCAATTCTAAATTATTAACTGTGAGTCCCAATGGCTGGATTTGGGCGATTGCACAACCAGATTGTGTGTTATGCTCATTTTTCATAATGGGCTTAGTGAAATGATTTTGAAGGCAGAGGTGATAATAACCCAGGATTAATGGACATGGAGCAGAGAGATAAGGTAATCCTGCTTCTTTGGCCTTACCTATTTGCATGTTCTGAAAGGATTCCAGGGATATCTGTTCATGTCTAGGCCCACCTTATTTTACATTTCAGAAATGATCCCCATTCCAGAGCAGATAGTTTGAAAAGGAAACTACAGCAGAGAATTGTGTGGCTTATTTCAACAGTCGAATAAGCTTCAAAGATTCTTGCTATAGCTGGACGGGGAGGAAAATCACCCTATAATTAATCGGAGCAGCTCTACCTCATCTACCTCATTATGTCAGCATCCCATGAATACGTACATTGGCCAAATTAGCTGTGCATTTTTGCTGCCAAGATCTCTTCAGTAATGAGGCTGGCAAGGTGGAATCTCCCAGCTTGGTTTCTCCTCTAAGGTCCACCCGTCAGTGAACAAAACAGTCACCATTCATTCTTCTTTAGGTGTGATGGGACCTCTGTTGGCAAGTGATTGTAATGGTGATCTGGTAACTCGTCCAGTTCTTCAACTAAAAGGTCATAGGTTATGTGGAGCATTTGGGGTATTCTGTACGACTTCTGAATAGCACGATGAGTGGCATATAAATTTAATAAATATGCTTCGTCTATTAGGATCATAGGTAGGACCGGATAACTAATCTTGAATGAGCACAATCCTCGGAGATGCAAAGGGTATGGTTAGGCTGTCAATACTGACAGCAAGAGGCATGGCTCGTAGCCAGAAATAGCCTATGAAATTAGTCAAATGTAGATGTAGTTTCCCGATCTCAGCTACTGGCTGGGGAATTCTGGGAGTTGAAGTCCACATATCTTGGGAAGATTGGGAAAGGCTGTGTAGACAAAATGGCACCTCTGCCCGATTTACTGGTGACCAAACTAGTAATGTAGCTGGGGGAAACTATCTGTCCTCTGTGTAGCACAGGACTAAAGCTCTATCAAAGTTTACTAGTCCTAGTTTTTAAATAAGTCTACCACTTTTTCAAGAGTATCCAACCTCTGTTTATATGGTGCTCATGTTTAAGACCCCTTGAGAGCATAGTATGCTGGGAAGAAGGAAAATTTCATATGTTTGAGATAATGAATTCTAAAAACAAAGAATTATTTTAAAAAAATACATAATAGGTTATTGGAGTAGGCAGCCATAATAAATTTAATAAATAAGAATATTATGCTTATGCATTTATTTTACAGTGTATGTCACTCACTTCATAAGATTGAGTGGTTCATATTAGTTCATGGTGCATCTTATGACAAAAAACAAAAAAGCTTATAATAAAATCCAGCAAGAATACAATGCAGGAAATAAGTGGGCTAAAAGAGATTTGTCCAGTTAAAAAAAGTTAAAATCTAGGTTAGACGCCTGGCATGCCTCTCATAGGAAGTATTTTACAACCGATATGTCACTGCAGGGAGAAGAAAAATCTTTACCAATAATCACCTGTTGTAGCTTATTTATTGAGGGCCCAGGGGTGGGTTCCACTTACCTTCCCTACCGGTTCGCATCGCGACGGAAGCTCGCTTTGCTCACACGCACGCCTACATCACGATGCGGAAATGACCCTCTGCGTATGCACAGAAGCATGCGCAGAGGGTCCTTTTTCCAGCCACGGCGACCGGAGAACCAGTTCGGGGGCGTGGACAGCCGGCCATCGCTGCCGGTTCGGCAAGCGGATGCAAATTTCCGCTACCGGTACAGGAGAACCGGTCCGAACTGGCAGCAACCCACCACTGTGAGGGCCCATAGGGAAGACTCTCTTAAAGAAGATCTTGAACCTGGATATTTTTTGGAAGTGAAAAAGTCCAACTACTGGTATGATATATTGTCCAGCTCAATAGTACCCAGCAGTATTCTGTGCTAATAGAAGCTCCCATATACATTTCCAGAGAGGCTCCCATGGTATTAATTCAAATGGAAGTGTAAGAAGCAAGGCTTTTTATGTTCTAATGCAGGGGTGTGAAACTCCCGGCCCGCGGGCGTCACACGCTGGCCACGCCCACACCCAGTTTAGCCAAGGGGGGGAAAGTCACGATACGTCACGTGACGACGCCGTGACGACGCGAGTTTGACACCCCTGTTCTAATGGGAGAACAGCTGACCTCTCGGTTTAAGCTTTCAAAAACTGCTTCAAGCGTTTTCATCCCTGGAAGGATGATAGATCATTAAACAATGACAAGGAAAAAACCTGGTCCCTTAGAGCAGCATTTCTTAATCTTAGCAACTTTAAGATGTGTGGACTTCAATTGAAGCCCACATATCTTAAAATTGCTAAAATTGAGAAACCCTGATGTAAAAGCACCTCCACAGGAGTTTTAGTCACAATGAATACATTTTAGGGGCATCCCAAGAGGACTCTCTGTCTGAGCAGAGAGATGGAACTAGTAATTCTCATGCAGATTCAGTTCTGGACAAACCTTGTCGGTTGCTCATCTTCATAGCATGTGGCTCCCGTGTGTGCATCACTGGGTAAGGGAATGGGTGGGGTTCCTTCTTGGGGCGACGGGCCGCTACATACATTGATGCAGTCGGACAGGGGTGGAAACCACTCTGGAGAAGTGGGGTTGAACATATATTGAGGTTTCATCCAGTTCACCACATGGCTTGGTTCAGTATCCAAAATGACTATTAATGATAGGCAGGCTCTGGGAACCTGATTACTCTTGGATGGGTGTTTTATTTTAAATATAGATGTTTTTTTTAATTGCTTTTATATGTTTTATTTTTTATGATGTAAGCCGCCCAGAGTCCTTCGGGAGTTGGGCGGCATATAAATTTTATAAAATAAATAAATAAATAAATAAATGGGAGACCATCAGGCATTCCCAGGGTGGTTAGATGGGAAATTGGAAAACACTGTGGAAGCAGGCAGTGGGAAGCCACTTGTGAATTGGTGCCAACAAAAACTGTGGAGAAGTGTCAAAATATCAGCAGGAGTTATGCCTGCTTGAAAAGAGACTTTATCTTAATTTAGAAGGGTTGATAATTATAGCAGTATCAATCATGGGATCTTGACACTTAAATATTAAGACATTATTATTACAGTTGGGAAGAGCTGGCTCTTCACCCAGGCCTCTGGCAAGGGAGAGTGGGACCCCTCGCTTCGTTGCTCTTGCCAACTTTTATCATTATCTTTAATCTTTTATTGTTTCGTTGTAATTTCTTTGATTGCTGTAAGCCACCCAGCATTGTGGAGAGTTGGGCAGCATACAAGTTTAATAAATTACTATTATTAGTGATTTACATATATAATTCATATATTTGAAGAATGCAGTATTGCATGCTAACTCTGCCGACTGCCAGCAGTTCAATCCTGACTGGCTCAAGGTTGACTCAGCCTTCCATCCTTCCGAGGTTGGTAACATAAGAACCCAGATTGTTGGGGGCAATATGGTGACTCTGTAAACCGCTTAGGAAGGGCTGTGTAAAGCCCTGTGAAGCAGTATATAAGTCTAAGGGCTATTGCAATATATTATGTTAAATTTAATCAATTAATTTATTCCAATAATTCAGGGACAATGATTATGACATTACTTTTTTCATGACATGCTCATATTTGGTGGGCAATTATTTTATTTTATTTTATTTTTCAGGTCAAATATATAAACTTAACCATTATTTTCTAGAAATCAAGCTATCTAAACAACCATACTTCACTGCCGTGGCCAAGATAAAGTGTCCTAATTTGCTGACAATTGATTTGTATGATATGATTGGAGAATGTTCACTTAGAATAGAATAGAATAGAATAGAATAGAATAGAATAGAATAGAATAGAATAGAATAGAATAGAATAGAATAGAATAGAATAGAATAGAATAGAATAGAATTTTTTATTGGCCAAGTATGATTGGACACACAAAGAATTTGTCTTGGTGCATATGCTCTCAGTGTACATAAAAGAAAAGATAAGTTCGTCAAGAATCATAAGGTACAACACTTAATGATAGTCCGGGTACAAATAAGCAATCAAATCATAGTAGGAACCAGTCAATATAAATTGTAAGGAGACAAACAACAAAATTACGGTCATTTGTGGGAGGAGATGGGTGATGGGAACGATGAGAAGATAACAAGCAATAAGATTAATTAGGTCAGATTAGCTGAGAGTTCTTACACTGTATACTGGGATCTCCAGGGGTTATTGCAGGGGGGTGTTTGCACATTTTAAAATCCTCAGTGGGCAGTAGTCGGTCCAGAATTTTAACACAGAGAGACACACAGACATACACACACACACACATACAGAAATTACATGTTTATTATTAAAAGTGATAAATGTACTTCTTGGCTAATCCTCCTAACCACAGTGAAATTGTTAAATTTGTTCGTATGTGAGGGTCTCACAAATTCATTTCTCGATTTACTGGGTGACTGCTTAAGACAGTGGGTTGTTGATGTCCTAGACGTTGCTCCAGAATAACAAAATATATGAAAATACTTCCATGAAATCTAGTCAACTGATGAGAATTTACTCCTCATGCTTGAAATCTGGGTATTAAAGATCATAGTACAGGAAGGCATAATTAAGACAAAAATCTGGTAAGAATCATTTCAGAAAGCAGTTCAGCACATTAGAGAGCGTCTTGTTCTGACTATTCTGAAGTTGTGTCTTTGTTCTTGATAATATTGTTTAAACTCTGGAATGAAGCTACACCCAATAAAATTGAATAATAGATTGAGTTTCCTTGATTGTGGCCGGGATTTAAAAAAAATAAATGGAAGTGACCTTTGAGAGAGTAATAAACTCATGTTTAAGGTCTGTGTTATTATAATTTAGCAAATTAATTTGCAATTCTGCTAGCACCAAAACACTAGACAGATAGAAATGCTTTTCTAATAAATGAACATATTTTACACAGTGAGATTTCATGTAAAATATTATCAGTTAGTACCTAGGGCATTATGCTATTGTATGTGTATGTATGTATGTATGTATGTATGTATGCATGCATATGCATACTTAGCCTTTATCTTTAAAATGGATTATTCTTGTTAATATATTGTTGAGAAAAAAAAGCCATGAATATTTCTGATAAAGTAGACTTTGGATCACAGAACTTAATACAACTACAAGCAAGTTTAAAGCTGAATCCAATTAATTGTTTCTTGAATTAAGACTACTTGTTTTCAGTGGAAATTAACTCATGACTTTCCCCCCATTTCAGTAGCTTTTAAATTAACCCAAGTTTATAATAGATTCAATTTGTAGTTTTTAATATGTTACGGTATAAGACTTGGCTGATATTTTTTCTGTTCTCAAACAACTAAACAGATACATGGTAAAAAGGAAAAAAAATGCATAGGAATAAAAATTACAAAATATGTAAATTCTTAGCATACATGTATGCTCAAGAGAACCTTATCATCAGATCCCTTTCTGACATATCTAACAGCAAATTCTGTGCGTACGTTTTAGCAAAAATTCCTATTCAACAGCTACTAGATGTGAACTTATGTTGAGCAGACTCAGTTGCTCTACTAAAATAATGTCATCATTCACCTCTGTGGAGAAAAAAGCCTGGGATAATAATATCTTAGGAAGCCTTTTCCAATATTTGGCTTCTTACACACTTTTTATTATGATATGTACATTCCATTGGTTTTCAAGGCTGCCTTCAGCAGTTTTAATGGAACATGGAGATTATGAGCAATTTTTCCATTGGCTTTTCTTACCAAAACCACATTATGCTTCAAACTGGGAGCAATATCTCTGACTCAGACTGACCCCAAAATTAAATACGTTTTTAAGGGATCTGTATTCATATTTTATTTTTACTTTTTATAAAACACTTACTTTTAGTGGGAAAGTGTTGTTACTGGTAGCAACAACGGCAATGTTAATTAATCTTTGTTCTCCCTGACCTGTTTCCTATAGCCTCCCCTAACTTGAAGGCTTCTGAATTTCCCAGAATTCCCAACTAGCACTACCGGAGGACATTATGAAAAGAGAGAATATCTAATTATTTGGTTCTAGTTCTGTGAACCTCCGAGTCCCTTGAATACAATATTTCTCATACAATTTCTTGGCAGTATGGATTCAACTTAAAAATGGATCAGAATTAGCAATATTGCTCACATGAAGTTGTTTGGGAAAAGGGGAACCTTTTCTCAGACATTCACAAGGCATTCCCAAAGGGGTTCATTTGTGCATGCAAACCAGGGGTGGGTTCTAACTTACCTCATTGCCAGTTCGCTTCCTTCCGTGCCGCGTGGCCACGCCTCGTGGGGGGAAAAAAGCCAAAAACAAGATGGCGACACATGCGCAGTGCCGGAAACTCGGCTTCTGCGTATGTGCAGAAGAAAAAAACCCGGGAAAAAATTCCCCCCCCAAAAAAAAATTCCAAAAAAAAAAATGCTGAAAACAAGATGGCGACACATGCGCAGTGCAAGAAACTCAGCTTCTGTGCATGCGCAGAAGAAAAAAAACCCGGGAAAAAAATCCCCCCCCCAAAATTCAAAATTCAAAAAAGAAAAAGACAAGATGGCAGCGCCCATGGACCGGCACCGACAGAACCGGTTCTGTGATGTCATCGTGACGTCACCGTGACATCACCAGCGGGTCGCTACCGGTTCGGGCGAACCGGTCTGAACCGGTAGGAACCCACCTCTGGTGCAAACTGATCCTGTCACCTACATGTTCCTGCTCTGTGTGATCAGCTCAAGTGTGAAGGGACACCTATTTACAGTGAAGTGCAGGCAGACATCTTTCTAAGGAGATGTAAGCCTGACGGTGAATCTGATTGTATCTCGGGGGGGGGGGACTGCACACACTCATCTATTCATACATAAACCCTCTTTCATCAGCCTTCCCTGATATATAGAGTTAGCAGAATCTACAGTCTCCAACTGTATCTCAACCAGTGAAGTTGACTGAGGCGTCTGTCACTAACCAGGGAGTGTGGGCTAGGGGAAGTCACTTTACAAGTAAATAAAAGTACGCTTGATTCTAACTCTTAATAAGGGCTCGTATGTAGTTATAGATCCAGCAATACAGCTAGGTGATTGTTAAATCCTGGATGGAATGTTGACTTCAGTTGTATAGCAAAACTGGGTTGCAAATTTCCAGGAAACCACTAGGTGGCAGAAAGCCTTGAGAATTTTCTGCATCTCTTTCCTGCCCTCTAGTGGCCTTCAAGACTTGCAGCTATAATCCTCAATGAATTGTCTCTTCAAACTTCATTTGAAGTTTCAATGAATTCCCGCACTTGTCAACTGGCTCACTTTTATGTCTCATAGCACTCCACAGCTATATGACCATGATTTATGCTGCAAGGGAGGGTGGTTTTTTTGGCCAGTTTTTGGCCTTTTCAGCCTGTTTCCATCAAAAAATGCCCATAGGAACGAATGGGCACACTTTATGACTGCAGCATTCACTTTATGACTTGCTTAATGACCAGCACAAAAAAGTTTGTAAAATCACAAACTTTTAGATCACATGGGTACCTCAACTTAGAATTGTCATGGCTTATGACAGACATTCCAAGCTCCATTACAGTCAGAAGTCAAGGACTACTTGTACAGTTGCCTGTAGCATGCAGTTAATCAGCATGTTGATGGGCTCTGACATTTCCATTCCAGCTGCTATGGTAATATCCAACTCTTTGCTGCTCTCCTTGTCAACTTTTGCTCTCTTTAATTGGTCATTTTCTGCTCCTTATAAGTTGTAGTTTCCTGGAGTTTGGATCTGAATGGACCTGCCCTAGACAGGGGAAGGCTGGGTCATGAAACAGCTTGTTTTTTTTTTTAATTTATGTCTTTTCAGTGAGTATTTTGCCTGATTCATTCTTGGAATATGAGATGTTATTAACCACTTGAAGGCAACCTCTTGAAACATCAAGTTTGCCTGGTTTGTATAAAGGCTGTTGTTCTCTACTCAGGGAGTAGAGAGACAGTTGCATTTGCACACAAGCACTCAATGATAAAGAGGTAAAGGTAAAGGTTCCCCTCGCACATATGTGCTAGTCATTCCCGACTCTAGGGGGCGGTGCTCATCTCCGTTTCAAAGCCGAAGAGCCAGTGCTGTCCGAAGACGTCTCCGTGGTCATGTGGCCGGCATGACTAAATGCCGAAGGCACACGGAATGCTGTTACCTTCCCACCAAAGGTGGTCCCTATTTTTCTTCTTGCATTTTTTACGTGCTTTCGAACTGCTAGGTTGGCAGAAACTGGGACAAGTAACGGGAGCTCACTCCGTTACACGGCGCTAGGGATTCGAACCGCCGAACTGCCGACCTTTCTGATTGACAAGCTCAGCGTCTTAGCCACTGAGCCACCGCGTCCCTTCAATAAAGCGATAGAAAAACATTAAAGATAGAAATACTCACAATTTCATATTTGTTCATGCTGCAGAGCACCCCTACAAATCCACAACTATGGGAGTTAATCTGGAGAAAATGAGAGGATTGGCTCAAGATTTCCCAATAGGTTTTGAGCCTAGATAGAGATTTGAACTATGATCGTGGCCTGCTGTTCTGATATTTCCCATTTTACCATGCTGATTCTGAAGGAAAATTTTCTAAGGCTTTGGAGTAAGCACTGCAATTTTAATCTATGGTGTGACTTTGCAGACACTAAAAATGCTACCTGTTGGTGCAATATATATATCAACTGGAATTATCTCTCAGACTTAAAACAACCTGATCAGTGCTTTACCCCTGCTTCAGTAACATAACTCTGCATTATAGTACTACTTCTGGATGCTGGCTGGGGAATTCTGAGAGTTGAAGCCCACATGTCTTAAAGTTGCCAAGATTGGGAAACATTGCATTAGTGGGAGGTCAAAGGTAGGAAGTACAGGCGGGGATATTGACCTTTAGATAATGGCCACTTATAAAGCAGATGTTGGTGTGACAAAGACATGCCTGTATTGGTGAGTTATCCTATGTATTGTGATGATGTGATGCAGGGGTGGGTTCTACATACCTTTCCTACCGGTTCTGATCGCGACAGAAGTGCGCATTTTGCGCCCCCATTGCATCGTGCAAAACACCCAGAAATGACCCTCTGCGCATATGCAGAAGCCTTTGCGCATGCGCAGAGGGTTATTTTTCAAGCCGTGGCGACCGAAGGACCGGTTTGGGAGCGTGGACCACCAGTCTTTGCTGCAGGTTCGGCGAGCGGTGGTAAATTTCCGCTACCGGTTCTAAAGAACCGGTCTGAACCGGCAGCAACCCATCTCTGATGTGATGTATTTCTATTTTATATAGCTGGCATAGTCTATTAATTGTCAGTGGGTTAATTGTATTAATTCATTGCAGTCCAAATTGATGATGATGCAAAATACTGATTTTGCATTTTGAAGAAACTTCCTAACAGTGAGGATGATTAACCAGTGGAACAGCTTGCCTTCAGAAGTTGTGGGTGCTCCATCCCTGGAGGCTTTTAAAAAGAGACTGGACAGCCACTTGTCTGAAATGATATACTGTAGGCTCCCCTGCTTGAGCAAGGGGTTGGACTAGAAGACCTCCAAGGTCCCTCTTATTCGGTTAAGACATAAAAAAAAATAGAGGCTGGGAAAGAAAAGTAAATAGAAGAAAAGGCAGCTAAAGATGGGTGATTAAAAGCCTGTCTGGTTTGCTGCTGAAGCACTGCTCTCGGCTGGATGACATCCAGATCCCTTCTGTAATGCTTGTTTTGGCAGTGCTGAGGATGTGCAACTAGCTAATCTAGAGGGTAGACATCTTAGTCTGGGCTGTTAAAGTGCATGTGTGTGTGTAAAACAATAAGCCCAGAAGTGTATCACTGGCGTTTTACGTAAGTACTGGAAAGCACCATAAATGTTGGCTTGGCTTGCTGTACTTTGTTCCATGTCATTTTTATGATCCTGATGTTTGAGGAGTCATCTGCAAATGTGATTCAAATTATAGGGCTGGGTTACTGTTCACTGAGGCTTTGGGACCAAAGAATGCTCCGAGAAGCGAGAAAAGACACACTTCTATCGATATAAATGGCTTAGGTTTTGAATGCCTTTTTACTTCCAAAGTTATACTAATAGTGTCAACCCTGAAGCTGACCTGACCAAAGCCATTTTTGACAGCTTCAGTGTTGCCACACTGGAGCTGAGGGATAGGGAGGGGGGATTTGAGATAGTTGGGATTCTGTAGCCAAAACAAAATATTTTCTCTTGGGAACCAAGGACATTCTCACACCTGGTCGAAGGAAGGCGGAGTGATGTCACCCGGCAGCCAGTCCGCACCATGATTGGACCATGTGACTGATTGTTTTGAGAAAGTGGGAAAACTTTTTACTTTTAATTAGGTGAAAACCGCGGAAGTCTTCAGAGTCGGGTTTCACCAGATCTGTGCCAGTATGATATGCTGGATATGGATCTATTACTTGGAACCCTGACAAATAGACTGTCTTGGCTTCATTTGAGATGGGCCACTATCTGTCCAAGATATGCTATAATTAGTTCAGATTTGGTTATAGGCACACAACCAGAGGTGGGTTCCTGCCGGTTTGGACTGGTTCTTTAGAACCGGTAGTGGGAATTTCACCCTGCTTGCCGAACCGGCAGCGATTGCCGGCTGGACACGTCCTCGAACCGGCTCTCTCGGTGGCGCCATAGGTGCTGCCATCTTGTTTTTTGCTTCTGCGCACACACAGAAGCTGGGTTTTTAGCACTGCCCCCGCGCGCCTGCGCGGCGCGTGAGGAAGCAAACCGGCAGCAAGGTAAGCCAGAACCCACCCCTGCACACAACCATTCATATCATGACCATTCAAAGTTACAACAGCAAAAAAGTGACTTCTCACACTTATCACTGTCAGTTACAGCATCCCCATGGTCATGTAATCAAAATTCAGGTGCTTGGCATCCAGCATGTTTTTACAACAGTTGCAGCTTCCTGGAATAATGGGATCACCTTTTATGATCTTCCCATGTGGCTTCCAACAAGCAAAGTCGATAAAGGAAGCTAGATTCATTTAACCACTGCAGCAAAAAAAAAGACTTGAAATTGGGTGCAGCTCACTTAATGACTGCATTGCTTAGCAATAGAAGTTCCAGTCCCGGTGGTACCATAATCGTAAGTCGAGGACTACCTATAGAGCTATCTTTTTTGCAACCAGTTGGGACTGCAATTCTGTGGTGGCATGTTACAATCTCAACAAGTTTGGAAGTTGCCAGATTGGGAAAGGGGCATGTAGCACATGCCTTTTGTATGCAAGATCTCATTTAGTAATGTGAATTTAGCTTTTACAAATGACGTTGATTATCTGAGGACTCTGAGGAATATAATATATAACTTATACCAGTATGTCACACGAAGATTTAGAAAATTGCATATATCAGATGGGATGGGATGGAGATAAAGGACTCTGTCCAAACGGTTGGGTTGGTTAATATAAACAAGCCACAAATCACTGTTTAATGTATATATGTAATATGGCTTTAAATGCATTGTTGCATTCTGACTGGCAGTAACGGCCATAAGAGGGAGCTAGAGAACATGGTTAGCTCTCTCTCTTCTGCTGATCCATTGCTTAATTGACTTCGTGTCTGAGAGTAAGCTCTGTGTGTAGCTAGCTATCTGTGATAGTAGAGAATCTTTGTTTGCTGATTAAGACAAAGAAAGACTGGTAAGAAGACTGCTGTACTTCTGAACACTGACTGATTGAACGTGTATGATTTGGACTGTTATTTGGACTGTGCTATCTCTTTAAGTAAACTACTTTTATACACTTTTAACGTATCTGTTTATTGACTGAACCATTACTTATATCTACTGCAACATTACGGTGAACTGTGCAAACCTTCAGGGCCCAGAGGTTACTCTGCACAATTCCTTAACAGGTAGGATATTAATTTTATACTAACATCATCTGATTTACAGGTAGTTCCTAACTTCCAGTTATAATGGAGTAGTTATGGTCCTAAATTGGGATAACACTAACAATAGTACTTAGACTTATATACCGCTTCACAGTGCTTTACAGCCCTTTCTAAGTAGTTTACAGAGTCAGCCTATTGCCCCCAACAATCTGGGTCCTCATTTTACCCACCTCGGAAGGATGGAAGGCTGAGTCAACCTTGAGCCTGATGAGATCCGAACTGCCAAATTGCAGGCAGCCGGCAGGCAGCAGAATAGTCTGCAGTACTGCACTCTAACCATTGCACCACTGCGCAACTGTGCTACTGCGGCTCACAAGTGATCCTTGTAAAGTAGGTCACCCACAATGACCGATACAATTTGATGAGCTTTTCTGTAGTGGTCATTAAGCAAACATCATCATTAAATGAATTAATTGTTCACTATGGGATGATTTTCCTGAAAGCTGGAAATAAATGTAAAACGTGGTCACATGTTCAAAATTTTGCAATGTACTGACAAAACACCCATGAAACAAGGAAGTCCCCCCACCCTCTGGTTTCTTTCTAGCACTTCTGTGCCTGTTTTTAGTTACATGCTGTTAACTTTGCATACAAAGCTTTATGTAAACTTAGTGAAAGGCAATAGTTAAATGTTCTTATGCAGATGTGCTGCACTTGTTTTTTATGTATTTAATAGTCAGTACATCAGTAGCTACATCTTACTGAGAGGCAAAAGGCGATGTCACATCTTAGGTGGGATGCTTGAGGATAGATTTTTAAAAAAAATAAGTTTGAACAGGATGAAAAACTGATTAATATTTCATTTAATCTAATTTTTACGCATTTTAACATGTGCATTTTGTATGTTTTCCCACAGGGTAGCAGCTTACGGTATATTAAATCACCAATATTTGATTAATTAAAATACACAAAATGCCTTAATGAAATAATAAATGGTACAGGAGGTAGCGATGGCACTTATGCAACTCATCATACATTTATAATTGACATGTAGGTATCTCGAAAGCTCTGAGATACATCAAATCAGTAACTGACCCCCCTTGCTTTTAATAATGTTCTCCTTTTTTTATATATTAACATCCAAATCCTTTGGGAATGTAGAAGAGGCAGGCCGTTTATATAGCCTCATATCCCTCGCAAAATCCATCCCTAAGACCTTCTGTTTCTTCCCCCTTCCCTTGCCCCATTCAAGGGAGCGCACGTGTATTTATTTGCATTTATATGTGTCTGCATGATTTAAGCATCGGTTTTCCCAGTCGGACTTCCATGCTTCTTTTGACAGTAGGAAGATTAGTTACAGATTAACAGAGTTGGAAGGATGACCCTGTAGGTCATCTAGTCCAACCCCCCGCTCAAGCAGGAGACCCTACACTATTTCTGACAAATTGCAGTCCAATCTCTTCTTGAAAGTCTCAAGTGATGAAGCTCCCACAACTTCTGAAGGCAAGCTGTTCCATTGGTTGATTGTTCTCACTATCAGAAAGTTCCTCCTTATTTCTAGATTGAATCTCTCCTTGATCAGTTTCCATCCATTATTCCTTGTCTGGCCTTCAGGTGCTTTGGAGAATAGCTTGACCCCCTCCTTTCTGTGGCAGCCTCTCAAATATTGGAACACTGCTATCATTCTCCCCTGGTCCTTCTCTTCACTAGACGATCCATGCCCAGTTCCTGCAACCATTATTATTATTATTTTATTATTATTATTTATTAAATTTGTATGCCGCCCAACTCCCAAGGGACTTGGGCGGCATACAAATCAACCATTCTTGATATGTTTTAGTCTCCAGCATGGGTACAATCAATAATAATCTAAAAAAAAAAAAAGATGAGCTAGGAAAATATGAAACAGACACCACAGAAAAAAAACAAAGANNCAACCGCTCTTTGTATGTTTTATACTCCAGTCCCCTGATCATCCTGGTTGCTCTCCTCTGCCCTTTTTCTAGAGTCTCAAGAAGAAACGCATCCGGCGAAAGTTTACTTTCCTCTCTTCGCTTTTCCCCGCGTGGTGAATTTCTGCAGCGGAAAAGAAGCGTGGGATCCCCGCCTTTATCCCTCCAGGGGAAAACGAGGTTAGGTTAGGCGATGGTTCAGCCTGTCGGCCGCCCGCAAACCACCTTAGGGTTATCCCAAAGGTGCTTTTTCAGGAGGCAACTGGACTTTCTTGGGGTTTTTTTCTTCTTCTTTGAAGGCGTTTCGCTTCTCATCCAAGACGCTTCTTCAGCTCTGACAGGATAGTGGGAAATGGAAGGATTTATATTCCTTGCAGACAGCTGATCATCTGCATCCTAATCTAATCTGAGTAGGAGCACTACTCAGGTGACTCCGAGGAGACAGATAAACCTCCAAGTGCTTCAAGGATCGATCCCCTAAAAGGATGCAGATGACCAGTTGTCTGCAAGGAATGTAAATCCTTCCATTCCCCACTATCCTGTCAGAGCTGAAGAAGCTTCTTGGATGAGAAGCGAAACGTCTTCAAAGAAAAAACAACAACAAGAAGAATGTCCAGTGGCCTCTTGAAAAAAAGCATCTTTGGAACAACCCTGACCTGGATGCCTGAGAATCTCTACAGAACCTTAGGGTTAGCAACCCAACCCGGGGGGGGGGGGGCAAGCCTAACCTGCGGAGACAACGCGTCCGCATTCCCACGTTCTCAGGGCCGCGGGTGTGTGCGCAAAAAGTCAGCCCGCTCTTGGCCACCTTTTCATCTCTCCGTCTGGTTCCCCCCCCCCCCGCGCGCCCGCAGCTTCCACTTTCTCCCGCTTTGAAGAGAAGGGACCGGCCAACGATTAGTCTGCGGGGATCGACGCGGTGGCAGAGCCGCCGCTCCTCTCCTCCCCTCCCCTCCCGGAGGCAGCGCCGCCTCTCTCGCCCCAGGTGGCTCCCCGCGAACAGGAAGTCGCCTCGCCGCGCCTCGAACGGGCTTCACGCTCCGGGAGCGAAGCTGCAGCCGTGCAGGGCCGGGGGGGGGGGGGGGGGGGCGAGAGCTGCAGAAGTGGCGAGCGCTCTCACTTTCGCGGGAGCAGCTCTTGCGCGTGCAAACGCCTCTTGTAGCCACGCGAGGTGGCGGAGGGAGATTCCAGAGCTCGGGGCAAACGACCTCCTAGGACCTAGGGGATCCCCCCCCCCTCCAGAAGTTTAAAGGAAGCGTGCATTTCATTTTTGCGAGTTGCATGGTTCAGACGAGCGGGGAATTATCGTTAATTCTTGCGATTGCTTGCGAAGGGGAGGGCAGAGTTGCCTCTCCTGTATTTTTCTGTCTCCCCCCCCCCTCCCATTAGAATTGTAAAGAGATCACCCTTAGGCGTTAGAGATGGCTTCCAGTCCAAACGTTTCGGATCCCAACTCCCAGCAAGGGGACGATGATCCGAATCCAAATATCAGTCCTCAAGAAGAGCTGGACTTCTCGATTTTATTTGATTATGACTATTCGCAGCCAGTAGCAGGTTTGTGACTTTGGATTACTCCTCTTATTAGTCGTGTGCCTTTATGACTATCAACACCTTCATGCTTGATAGGTGCTTTTCAAGAGAACTTAGGGGTGTGTTTGGAATGGATGGTTTTTGTTTTTGTTTTTTTCTGAAGGGTGCATGGTCCCAAGGACCAAGGAATAGTTTAACAATGTAGCTGGTGTCATTGGGTGGCCGGGATCAGATCGTGTTTCTTTAGCACTTGGGTTGGAAATTCTATCTGATCAAGCGTTGGCCTGGCCTGGCCTGTACAGGAAAAAGTGGTTTTCTGCAATTAACCCTAAAGAGGGCAGTAGGGAAACTTTACAATGTTTGCTGAGGTTAATTAGGATCATCTGCAGTTAGGAAAGTTTACCTTTCTTCCATCAGATTGGGTTGAAAGTCTGCCTATATCTTTCTGTTTATCTCTAGCGGGATGGATAATTAGAAGCTCTGATTGCTGATTTTTTTTATAGGATGGACAAATCTAACAAGCAATAGCAGAAAGGGAACTGTCAAGAAAATAAAAATTATAGTACCAATAGTATCATATCTCAACACACCAAAGACTCCTCTTTGTCATTTCTGGGTCATGTAGATAACAGCTTTTTTCTTTTTTTCTTTTCATGACTTTGTTTTATCTGACAGCATCAAAACTTCATTGCACTCGTAATTGTTTGTTTGTCCTAATGCAAAGCACAGATTCAGAGGGTAGGGCCAGAAACAACTCTGAAATTAATATTGGACAATGGCTTTGGTCAAGCTTGCTAAGATCAGTAGGTTGAGTAACAGAAGACAAACAAGTCTTTGAAAGCCTTGACTGAAAGCCAGAGTACAACAATTGTAAGTTCATGTAGTATTTGTAAGGTGCCGTAGAATGTCACACTATTTATACTAGCCTCAGGGCAATGATTGCATTGCTCATGTTTTCAAAGTGTGTGTCTTTGGATGTGATAAAATATACCTGCTTTTTTGATGTCCCGATAAAATATTATACCTATTTGTTCATGCATCACACACCTTTGTTACATGTTGGGAATATCTAAAAGTCAGGATACTGGGATGTTTCCTTATTTCATAGTACATAGATATTTGGCAAACACGATCTGTGAAAAATCCTGGGGGCGCACGTTTTAATATGTGTCGGAAATTGCAGATGGTGTGGAAAACAACAGCATACTTCCTGATGTGAGTTTGCCTCTTAATTAGTCATCAAAACGGACAGTATGGTTTCTCAGTCATCTTCTGATTGTGGTCAGTTTTCTTTTGGCAGGGTTTTCTGTACCATGTTAACATAACAAATTCTATAGCAAATTGTTTTGAAGTCTTTACTGCTGTCCAACACTAACCACATCTACCAAGAAATGAAGCAAGAGTTGGGGTGTCTCAGTTAAAAAAAAACCCAAAACCATCACTCAGACTCAATAATCTTTGATTTTCGGAGGGGGATTCACTTCTTAAGCTCTGCTATTAAGATTTAAAAAATAATAATAATTAAGAACTGTTTGCTACTGTTGCTAATACTAAATATCTTAGGTCAGCTTGTGACTCAGGATTTGGTCCTGCCTGCTTGCTATATGTAACAGTGAAGCTACAAAGAGGCTCTCCCACCTCCCCAAATCAGAGATGGAAGAGGCATAAAGAAAGAGTGGGCAAAGGTATAATTGCAAATGTAAAGGTGGGTGCAGTGTATTCCTCGCTCTTTTCAGTCAGTTGAAGGGCTGCTTTGACCTAGAAAGAGAGAGCAATTGACTTGGATCCCGGGAGTTTTGAATTGCAAGCCATGATACTGTTTGAAAAAGAACAACTGTTTGCAATTCAGATATAATCAAAAACAGACATGTGGAAACCTGCAAAGCATTCTCTTCTGCATGCTTCTCAGCCATTTATAAGTGCAAATTAAAGCTTTTTCTTTTGCTATTGTGACCTCTAATATTGGTGACATTGTTGTGATCACATAGTTTTAAATAGTTTGCATTTTCTTATTTACCGACATACTGCTTGTTTTGCCCCGTTGGGATGGAATATAATCAATAACTGCATGTAATCTCTCCATCCCACCCCAGTTTTCTTTAATCTGATTGCAAAACAAAAGCAACGATCAAAATTCTCAGCAATCATGACCAAATAGCTCAAAAGTGCTAGGCTGGGTCTGTCATACTTTTTTGAATGATTTTACTGCTGGGGACAGATGACGTAAATGAGACTGGCATTACATGAAAGTTTTCGTTTAGATGGGATATATCCAGAGAAGGTTTAGATACACAAATGCAATGAAGGCAGTCAAACATTGTCAAACATCAAAAGAAAAAAACAAGAAAGTCCAGTTGCCTCCTGAAAAAGTACCTTTGGGACAACCATGACCTGGATGACTGAGAATCTCTACAGACTTTTAGCAGTCAAACATTCTTGTGAATGAATATATTATTATAGAATGAACAAAGGTTTACTGATTTTTTTTCCTGAATGTGGACAAGAGGGAACATAACCAAGAGTGATGGATTGTACTTCAGGGTAGACCTACTACAGTTGCTTTTATGTCACACCTTTTGAACAAATGACAACTGGGAACATAACTTACAATGTGTAAAGTAATATAATCTTACAGTGCCAAAACCGTGACTGAGAATATCTTTTCCTGTGAAATAATTCAACAGTAGTTGCTAATTTACATTTCCGGTGGTGGGTCTAGAGAAATCAACACAGTCAATATTTTTACAGCTTTAATGCATAGAGATTCAGTTAAGCAATAAACTCAGCCTACTGGTTTATTACCAAACTTTGGGAAATCTGAGGTTATCTTTGATTCCTAGGTGTACAGAGGGGGGAAAAAAGTCAGTGATGTTCTTATTAAAACAACTTGTATTTTAGTGATTGTTTTAAACCAAAAGCAAAAGTAGGGCTGCAAACTTAAATACCTTTAATAGAAATAAGCTTAACTGAATCAGTGAAACTTAAAATGCATGCATTGGATCATGATGGAAATCTCTTTTGCCTATCTTTATGGAGGTATCAAATTCCTCATATGATATAGAGAGAACTCGATGTGAACCACAGAATCATGCTAAGCCATAATACTTTTCAGTTAACGTAGGTTTCTCAGATCTGAATTATGGTACTAACATTGTGACAGTCATAAAACAGTAAAAAAGAGTTACTGGTAGCTTGTCAGCCCCACTAGGTAGCTCAGACCAGGAAATCAAATCCACAGGAAGGCTAAAACTACTTTTACCGAGATTGGCTATAACAGCTGAATCTTGCAAGTCTGATTGTGTTTTACCTTTTCCTCGTACTTCAGTGAATCAGGGCATCTGAGCCACTTCTGAATGTTCTCTCATAATTTAGGGACAAAAAATCCTTCAGCCCCTTTTGCCTAGGTAACAATTCCTGCGTATATCTCCACAAGGTCATTTGTCTTACTCTCTACAAAGCAGGATTTCTTAATCTTTTTCTGGTATTGAACCTTTTGAATGCGGTGACCCCTTCTCTATGAAATTTCAGAAGTTGGTGAAAATGAAGTTGTATTTTTTCCCCCATTCAAGTTCCTGGATTCTTTGAAACCTATCATGGACCTTGGGTTAAAAATTCCTAGGTTAGAATTTTTCTGTATCTTTGAGACATCATACAGTGGTTATCCAGATTTTTGCTCGACATGGAAGAGTATTATGTGGGAATCTAAATGCTGGCTTTTCCAGCATCTTGTAGTTAAAAGAAGTCTTGAAGAGTGTTGTATTGGGGAAAAAACCATGGCCAGTTATGGTGCTTTACTATCTCAAGCTGATTAACCCTCACAGAGAGTAAAAGTTTAAAAAAATGTCATGATTAGGGTGATTACACTTGGTTCAATGTTTTGATATTATACTGCATTATGAAACCCATTGGATGGATCTGGTGAAGATACACAATGTGCTTAACCTATTTCATGAGTTTATAAGGATACAGTTTGGGCTTTTTGTAGCTACCATAAGCTTTTCGAGAAAAGGTGATGCGTGTGTGCTTATAGAACCCAATGCAGCAGCATTTGGCTTGTTTGCCATTGGAAATCAAAACTGAATGAGATTATTGATGTTATCGCAATAGTTTCATTATTGGACAAAGGACTTACTGGTACCTTATAGGTCCATTTGAAGCTGTGGCCTTGGAGTTGGCCATTGGTGCTCTGCAGCAAATTTTATTGAAGGTAAAAATATACATTCCTTGGAGAAGAACTTCATGGGAAACATGCCTATCACCTGTAATGTAATGCATGAAGACCATTGTGTGAATTGCACCTAGTCCTAGTAGAGGAATAAAATTGTTACTAAGGCAAGTCTGCTTAGTATAATATTTTTAAAATATTTACTTTTTAAATGTTATATTTAAAACGTGTAATAGTATTTTTAAGGATCAAGCTCACTTCAACAATCAAAGCATAGATGGAAAGTTGGTGTAGCAGAAAGGTGTTTGCTTAAACTCTCTTCTTTCACAAACTGATTGGATGGTCTGCCTTCCATAGTATCTATCTTAGATTGCAATCAGGACCATTGTTCTTTTACTACAAGTCCCCTCTCCCCAGTAGAAGTCACCTTTGAGAAAACATGCAAAGGGTTTAGAAAACCTGCAGTGCTGATGTTGATTCATTCTTAAAGAATATTGTCCCAAATTAGTTCGTTCACATCAGCAAGATGTATATGGCACTATGTGGCATCATGCAGACATTTTGGGCTCTGACCAGAAAATCTTAGTTCAAACTTCTGCTTAAATCACCAAAGTTGTCGAGTGCTTGGGGCAATCACTTTTCTTTATCCCAACTGAGATTTTGGGGTTGATATGAGGATAAAGTGGAGAGGAATGTATCTTGGCTTCAGCTTGGAGGAAGGATGAAATTATCATTATAACTTTTCATCCTGTGTGAATGGAGACTAAAGGATGCCACTGAATAGACTTGGAAAGCACTTCCAGAGACTGTTTTCCTTATTCTGAGTGCCTGAATGCCATGATTATTAATTTTTGGTATTTTTGAGATGGAAATCATTAGTGTAAGAGAGATCACAACAAAACATATAATCTGGAGGACATTCCTTGCTTTCAGAAGACACCATTATGAGTCTGTAAGTAATCCTTTGTACATCAGTGATCTTTAATGTTCCAAGATTAAAGCATGTTTACAAAGAGATGGATTTAACAAAAACAAAAACCTTTAGTCCACATGTCGAAGTGTGCCTGGAAATTGTGGAAGATGACTGTTTTCTCAATTATGTTAGCTTCATTGGAACTGAAATTAGTTTTGGATGTTCACCAGAAATGCAATTTTAGCCATGGGTCAGGATCCCAAACTTTCTCTTCTTTCCTGTAAACATTCTCAAAAATGTGTCCCAAAGAAATTCCAAAATCAAGAGGAAGCAGTAAATTTGTGTCGAGCCTTTAGAACTAGTTTATATACACACATATTTAAGCCTGAAACAATTAAACATAGATTGGGCTCCTTGCTGATCTGGCTTTGTCAACATTTTCTGTTATCCGATATTACCAAAAATCCTCTGGATTTTCATTGGCGTAATTTAATACATTCAAAAGCCCACCAGGAAATATATGTTTGTTATATTTATTTTTTTACTGGCCAGCTTTTAAGACTCAGAGTGGCTTACAACTCAAGATCATAACATCATCATACGAAATGCTTTGTGGCCCCAAAATTGACATTACTCAAACATCAATAAACCATAAAAGCAAAACTGTTGCCCAATCTCAATATACAAAACAAAAATCCAAACTTCACATGTTATAATTAAAAAGTCCATCTAAACAAAAGAGGCTTGACAGCTTTGGAGAAAGCGAAAAGAGATGGTGTCAGGATGACCTTTGTGGGCGGGTAATTAAACAACATCATGGCCACACCAGAGAAGAACTATCTCTGGCTCCACAATTTATCTCTAGCATAGTTAGGACTTTCAGCATTTGTTCCTTGATGCTTGCACGATATGGGCAGAAACCATTTGGAGGAAATGCAGATGGTCCTCGACTTATGACCATTTGTTTAGCCACCGTTCAAAGTTGCAATGGTGCTGAAAATGATCCAGTCCTTGCACTTATGACCATTGCAGCGTCCCCACAGCCACGTGGTCCAATTTTGGGCCCTTGGCAACCGGTATGTATTTACGACGGTTGCAACGTCTCAGGACTACACGTGATCACCATTTGTAACCTTCCCATCTGGCTACCAACAAGCAAAGTCAGTGGGGGAAACCAAATTTGCTTAACGGCCATGTGATTTACTTAACAGATGCAGTGATTTGCTTAATGACCACAGCAAAAAAATAATAATCATAAAATCTGGCACAACCCACTTAACAACCATCTTGCTTAGGAACAAAAGTTCCAGTCTCAATTCTGGTTGTAAATCAAGGACTACTAATAGTTCCTTGAATAACCAAACCATGCAGAGCTTTGAAAGCAGGACTTTGAATTGGAATAAAAATCCAGAATGCAGGAAATTTAGTGTTGTATTACAGTAGCAGATCTCTACCGTGTTGTGCCAACTGCATTTTCTGGGCAGTTGGCCAGGACCACATAGAAGGCTTTGCAGTAGTCTAAACCTGTCAGTTATTATTGTTAAGTCTTCTCACTCCAGGAAGGTCCGCAATTGGTTACCAGCTTAGCTGAGCAAAGGCTACCCCGGCCACGATTCCTAATCACTGTTCTAGCAGGAGCCGTAAATCAAGGAGAATTCCCAAGTTCTTATTCCCAGAAATCCCATCCCATTCCTGTTCCAGAACTATTACTGGATCTGGAACAAAGCCAGAGTGTTTCTCACAGAGTTTTAATTTGAGCTTGTTTATTAACCCCTTTAGTCCAACATAACCTCTTGGCACTATGTCAGGATTTCATTCCTCAGTTCAGCCTGGCGTAGGGCTGAGTATCATCAGTATGTTAATGAGACCTTAGTCGACCTCTCCCAGTGGCTTCCTATAGGGAAGAAGTCTGAGTTAGCTATGGATCATATGCTTGAGCATGGAACGAACAGTTCTCAGATGGACATGCTCAGTTGAGCTTACTCTCAAGCCCAGGGAACTGGCATTTTTAACTATTCCCAAGTTAGCAAGAAAACCGTGTGCCAGAGGAGGGCCCTGCCTTCTTGGCTTGTTTCAGCGTCCCCTTCCTCTGCTTCCCAAGACTTTCATGATTTTTGTTAGGAAAGATCTGGGATGAGAGGGGAGGAGAATTGCAAGGAGAAGATATCAAAGTGGAAGGAAAGTTTGAGTCCTGCTGTCGTCAATCTGCACCCCAGACTTTTTTCTGAGAGTTCTTCCAGTTTCCAAAAAGATGCGGCGACTTTGGAAAAAGTGCAGAGAAGAGCAACTAAGATGATTAAAGGCCTGGAGACTAAAACATATGAAGAACAGTTGCAGGAATTGGGTATAGCTAGTTTAGAGAAAAGAAGGACAAAGGGGGACATGATAGCAGTGTTCCAACATCTCAGGGGTTGCCACAAAGAAGAGGGAGTCAACCTATTCTCCAAAGCACCTGAAGGCAGGACATGAAGCAATGGAAGGAAACTAATCAAGGAGAGAACCAACTAGAACTAAGGAGAAATTTCCTGACAGTTAGAACAATTAATCAGGGAATAACTTGCCTCCAGAATGCCCCAACACAGGAAGTTTTTAAGAAGAGATTGGACAACCATTTGTCTGAAATGGTACAGGGTTACCTGCCTGAGCAGGGGGTTGGACTAGAAGACCCCCAAGGTCCCTTCCAACTCTTTTTATTCCTTTTATTCCATTAAGCATTATTGTGATATATTTCTGAACCCTCCATCAATATCAGTCAGCCGGGCAGTTTGTGAACATCTATTAAAAATGCAGTGTAAAAGGAAAATGTATAAACAAGAAAAAAGTAGCAATCAGCAGATAGAAACAGTTAATAACAGCAACAACCGGTGAAATTTCAGGAAATAATGTTTAATCAATTAATAGTATTCTTTAGGTTTAAGAAAACTTTGTAGAAATGAGTTTTCTAAAAGGTTCTTAACCTGATATCAGAAAGTCTAGTGTTGGTGCTGGGGGAATGTGTACTGGAAGACTACAAAGCCGATAGAAGAGAATATTTGTAGCTCAGGGTTGAACTGTGGGGTCCTTACCGATGACTGAAATTAATCCGTTTTCTGGAGAATACACTGAATTATAATATAGGCCCGTGATGGCGAATCTATGGCACGCGTGCCACAGGTGGCACATGGAGCCATATCTGAGGGCATGCGAGGCGTTGCCCTATGTCAGCTCCAGCACGCATGTGCATGCTGGCCAGCTGATTTTTGGCTTTCCGGAGGGCGGGGGGAGGCCGTTTTCGCCCTCCCCAGGCTTCAGGAAAGCCTCCGGAGCCTGTGGATGGCGAAAAACGGCCCAACGGGCCTACCGGAAGTCCGGAGGCTTCAGTGAGGCCTGTGTGCATGCGCGGGGGGGTGGGGGTTGAGCGCAGATGTGTTGTGCACGCATGCACGGGGGGAGGGCATTGCATTATGGGTGTGGGCACGCACACGCACGCTATCATGCACGCGCGCGCCCTTTTGGCACCCAAGCAAAAAAAGGTTCGCCATCATTGATATAGGTCCTAACCACACAGCTGCTATAAATAATATTTTCATATCCCAAGGGGTAAAGGGAATTTTCTTCGTGAAATAATTTTTCAGCACAATGCAGATCTAGGTAGTGGACATGTTTGTTTGCGGAAAAGGAGAATTACACAATTCCAGCACTTTTAGACTTCTCAGAGTTGTAGTTGGTTTCTGATCTTAACATATAAAAAATGGGACCATTTGGGGGCTACTTTGGAGCTTTGTCTGATTTTATTTTCAGGTATGCAAAGCAGAATGCTGATTAATACTTTTCTTTAAGAAATGTGAAATGTCTATGGAGATTCTCAGTCATCCAGGTCATGGTTGTCCCAAAGGTGCTTTTTTTTCAAGAGGCAACTGAACTTTCTGGTTTTTCTTTGAAGACATTTTGCTTCTCATCCAAGAAGCTTCTTCAGCTCTAAGAAGCTTCTTGGATGTGAAGCGAAACGTCTTCAAAGAAAAACTAGAAAGTCCAGTTGCCTCTTGAAAAAAAGCACCTTTGGAACAAGAAATGTGAAACCTTTTGCCTCAAAATAAAAGTTACAGTCATAAATATAGAGAGATAATGAGAGTTATGCAGGAGCATGGAGGTATGTTGAGTCAGATCAAAACTGCATGCCCCAAATTAATGTTTTTTGTCTATGTCTATATATATAGTGCTTCTTAATGTTTGGCAGTTGGCTTTAGAGTGCAAGTAATCCTCAATTTATAATCCATTCATTTAGTGACTGTTCAAAGTTACAACGGCACTGAAAAAAGTGACTTATGACCGTTTTTCACACTTACAACTGTTGCAGCATCCCGATGGTTAGGTGATCAAAATTCAGATGCTTGGCAACTGATTCATATTTATGACGGTTGCAGTATCCCGGAGTCATGTGATCCCCCTTTTGCAAGCTTCTGAGAAGCAAAGTCAACGGGGAAGCCAGATTCACTTAACAACCTTGTTACTAACTGAACGACTGCAGTGATTCACTTAAGAACTCTGGCAAGAAGGCTCGTGAAAATGGGGCAGAACTCACTTTACTACTGTCTCGCTTAATCGCAGAAGTGTTGGTGTCAGGGTTCCAAGTAATAGACCCATAGCAAGCAGGTCAGCTTCAGGGTTGACAGTCGGGCTCCATTGTTGTCGTAAGCGGAGGGGCTACCTGTATTCTGTACATATGTAGACTTTGCTGTCCCCACAACATTCCAAAGAAAAATAAACCAGGATCAGTGGTGGGTTGCTGCCGGTTCGGACCGGTTCTCCCGTACCGGTAGCGGAAATTTGCATCCGCTCACCAAACTGGCAGCGATAGCCGGCTGTCCACGCCCCCGCACCGGTTCTCCGGTCACCGCGGCTGGGATAACAACCTTGTTACTAACTTAACAACTGCAGTGATTAATTTCACCACCGTGGCAGGAAAGGTCGTAAAATGGGGCAAAACTCACTTAACAAATGTCTCATTTAACAACAGAAATTTTGGACTCAGTTGTGGTCATAGGTTGAGGATTCCCTGTAATAGAATCAGGACGAGTTTAGGCTTATATTAAGACCAATAAATACTTCAGTAAATAAATTGAAGTCTGGATTGTTAGAGAATAGAAGTGTTAGCAATGAGCTTTCTTTAGAGCAGAGGTCTTCAAACTTGGCAACTTTAAGACTTGTGGACTTCAACTCCCAGAATTCTCCAGCCAGCATAGCTGGCTGGAGAATTCTGGGAGTTGAAGTCCACAAGTCTTAAAGTTGCCAAGTTTGGGGACCCCTGCTTTAGAGGTTTGCAATGGAGACTGCTTTCAATTAGTCCTACACAGTACCTACATGATGAATTAGACAAAACCATTGCTGAAGTGCGTCCAGCTGCACACTAATTTGTTGCATGCTAATTGGCACAATCCGACATTGCCATTTTAGTCAGGATGGAATAAACAAAAAAAAAAACCCACCCCTTATTCCTCTGTGTTCAATAAGTTGTTGGCCGGTCTTTCTGTCTTCTCAGCAGAGCCATTCCAGCACAACAACGGTAGTCTGCATGAAGTTATGTCTAAGCTGGCATGATTAGCAGCTGAGTTTATTAATTACAGGCTCCGGGTTTTGGTGGCCATGGAGTCTGGATTGGAAGATTTATATTAGACAAAATTGGATTACTTAATATTGAAAGCAGGAATTTTGTACTAGCCTCATGCTTTGTCTATTCAATAACTGGGCTGGCAATATACCATCACGGATGTTTCCATGACTACAGATTATGTCAAACTCAAGGCCTGGGGGCCAGATCCGGCCCACGGGATAGCAATAGCAATAGCAGTTAGACTTATATACCGCTTCATAGTGCTTTACAGCCCTCTCTAAGCGGTTTACAGAGTTAGCATATTGCCCCCAACAATCTGGGTCCTCATTTTACCCACCTCAGAAGGATGGAAGGCTGAGTCAACCTTGAGCCGGTGAGATTTGAACCGCTGAACTGCAGCTAGCAGTCAGCTGAAGTAGCCTGCAGTGCTGCACTCTAACCACTGCGCCACCTCGGATGCTTAGATCTGGCCTGCAGGACTGCCCTGGAAACAGCGAAGGACTGGCCCACGGTGCCTCTGCCAGCGAAAACGGGCTCCCGAGCTCCATTTTTGGCTGCGATGGCCTTGTGCAACCATCTGCCAGTGAAAACAGAGCTCGGGAGGGCACCGTCGCAGCCAAAAATGGAGCTCAGTTTTTGCTGGCAGAGCGCTTGGGCCACCACAAGCGCCCCCAACATGAGTGATGTTGAGCTGGCCACACCCACCCCAGCCACGCCCACCCCAGCCCCCCCGAGGTCAAACACAACCCTAATGCAGCCCTCAATGAAATCAAGTTTGACACCCTGGACCAGGGGTCGGCAACCTTAAACACTCAGAGAGACATTTGGACCCGTTTCCCACAGAAAAGAAAAAACCGGGAGCCACAAAACCCTTTTGACATCTAAAATGAAGATAACACTGCATATATCATTTTTTACCTTTATAAAAAAACGATAGTGTGTTGCATTTATGAAATCAATGACCTGCTGCAGAGAAAACACATGTTTATTTCTGCATGCAACAAAAACATTTTGAACTCCGAAAAAAAAGATGGGTCGGAAAGCTCAAAAAATCACGTGCCGGCGTGTGTCGCACATTGGCGGTTGTGACGCATATTTTGAGCTACAGGGAGCCGCAGCAGAGGGATGAAAGAGCCACATGCGGCTCCAGAGCCGCGGGTTGCAGACCCCTGCCCTGGACTATGATGTCACAAAACACATGCATTGCGGCATACCAGCTTAGACAGTGGCAAGGCTTTGGGGATGTATCGCCGCCGCCCCCTGCAAAAAAAACCACCCCTAAGAGCTGGAAGATGTGGTGACTCAGTGAATATCACCTTCCTTCTCACTCTAAACTGAGCCAATATAGCCCAGTGGAATCCAAGGAGTTTACGGTGTTCATTTGCAGGCTGCATTCAGCATTTCAGAAAGAAGCATTTGTGTCCCTTACAGGGAGCCACGTTCATGCAAAAATTGGCGGCATTGTATTTTGCATTCATGCAAAATTTACCTGGAGTTATAAAGATTGTATTCTGTTCTTACTACAGCATACAATATGAGAGAAGGGTGTGTTGATTTCACTCGGTTGGTTGTTAAAATTAATTTTCCTGCGCAAGAAAATGAGCGACTAAGGTGTCAAAATAATAACTTGTGAAGCATCAAGTGGGCGCAACCTGAGCCCCAGATTGCACCCTTGAAAACTCAGCTCCAAGGAATCAAAAGTTATCAGATTTTTTTTAAAATATAGTAGAAAGGGGAAAACATAATCTGACTGAGAAACAATCATATACATTCTATTTAGCTTACATTACATTAAGCTCTAAAATGCTATTACATTTTATTTGTCGTCTGGTTTTGGTAGTGCAGCTCTGCAACTCTGCAACTCTGCATTCCTCCTGTACTGTATATAGATGACAGTAATAGAGTATATGCAAAGTTAGATGTAGCAGGTTACAATGAGAGAAAGTGCTATACACATAGTCCTTGACTTACATCTGTTTAATGATGATTCAAAGTTACAGTCGTTTCAGGAAAAGTTATTGATGACCTGGTTCCCACACTTATGACCATTGCACCATCCCCAAAGTCACATGATTGAAATTTGAATGCTTGGCAGCTGGCAGGCATTTCTGACGGTTGCGGTGTCTTCGGGTCATGGGATCGCCGTTTGCATCCTTCTGGCAAGCAAAGTCAATGCGGAAGCCAGATTCACTTAGCAACCGTGTTACTAACTTAACAACTGCAATGATTCACTTAGCAACTGTGGCAAGAATAGTTGTAAAATGGGGGGGGGACTCAGCAACTGTGTTGCTTAGCAACAGAAATTTTGGGCTCAATTGTGGTTGTAGTTGAGAACTACCTGTACTTTATTACTTTATTATATAAATTTATTATTATATAAATTTATATAAATATATAAATATATTATTTATTATTACTTTATTGAGAACTACCTGTATTTTATTACTATTATTCTTCTCTTCCTTACTAGTATCTATCTCTTCCCACTTATTACTATAACCATGTTGCTTGTATCTTTCAATTTATATTGTTTTTCTTTGTTTCCTAGTACGATTTGATAGCTTATTAGTAACCTTGACTATCACTAAGTGTCGTATCTTTTTATTCTTGATGAATGTATTTTATTCTCCTTATGTACACTGAGAGCATATACACCAAAGACAATTTCCTTGTGTGTCCAATCACACTTGGCCAGTAAAGAATTCTATTCTATTCTATTCTATTCTATTCTATTCTATTCTATTCTATTCTATTCTATTCTATTCTATTCTATTCTATTCTATTCTATTCTATTCTATTCTTTAGCCTAATGGACCATGGGAGAGTCTAGGGAGTGGCTATCCTACATCTCTTCCTCCATGGTGCAGCTCCGGACTGTGTTGTCTCTTGTCTCATACCCCTCCTTGGAATGCCTTTCCTTTCCTTTCCTTTCCTTTCCTTTCCTTTCCTTTCCTTTCCTTTCCTTTCCTTTCCTTTCCTTTCCTTTCCTTTCCTTTCCTTTCCTTTCCTTTCCTTTCCTTTCCTTTCCTTTCCTTTCCTTTCCTTTCCTTTCCTTTCCTTTCCTTCCTTCCTTCCTTCCTTCCTGGGAAACTGTTGTGTTACTGTTGTTCATCACAAGAATAAATGAAACCAATCCATCAGTCTAGTACAAAATATAACCATTGCGATCCTGGATTCATGGCTTGAATCCTTTCGAAAGTGTAGATACCAGGGATTGAAGCAATGCCGTGCACAATCAAAGTAGGCTAAGCTGTCAAACCATGGCAACCTCTACTTAATCGCAATCCAAAGTGTGTGTGTGAGAGAGAGACCAATCGCCCCTCAGCTAAATTGCAAAATGGATTATTCGCGGCCATTTATAGATCTTTCATGTCTAAATTGCTACGATCTTGAGCATGTTTTGCCACAAGCCAAAAAATCAATGAAAACAGGACAGGCATGAGTCTGTGTCCACATGTGAGTTTAAAAACAGGATTGATTTAAAATACGAATGTATTTGGGCTTTTCGGTATGACTTCTCACAAAAATTTGATCTTTGATTTTACAACCTTTTTTTATCATGATTGTTAAAGCGAATCATTGAATTGTTAAGTATTAAGCAAATCCAGTCTCCCTCCCCCATTGACTTTACTTTTCAGAAGTCACATGGAAAGGTTGCAAATGGCTATCATAACTGGCATTTAGATGATGTGAATGTGGAACACTGCAGTGATTGGTCATAAGTCACTCTTTTCAGTGCTGTTGTAATATCTAAATTAATGGTTGTAAGTCAAGGACTATCTGTATGTATTTTAATACAGCTATCATGTTAAGTTATACTTTGTTTTAACTACTGTTCATTGAATAGGCCACAGTGCCTGCATCCTATGGCGATCTAAAGTCAAAAAAGCAACCTTATGGCTCAGTGTGACATATGAAGCCAGCCAGTGTCTTTTAATTTGGTTCTGTCTATGGAACCATGGGGGACGCAGTGGCTCAGTGGCTAAGATGCTGAGCTTGTCGATCAGAAGGTCAGCAGTTCAGCGGTTCGAATCCCTAGCGCCGCGTAACAGGGTGAGCTCCCGTTACTTGTCCCAGCTTCTGCCAACCTAGCAGTTCGAAAGCACGTAAAAAATGCAAGTAGAAAAATAGGGACCACTTTGGTGGGAAGGTAACAGTGTTCCGTGCTCCTTCGGCATTTAGTCATGCCGTCCACATGACCACAGAGATGTCTTTGGACAGCTTCGGACGTCTTTGGCTTAGAAAGGGAGATGAGTACCGCCCCTAGAGCCTGAAAAAACTAGCACATATGTGTGGGGAAACCTTTACCTTTTTATGGAACCATAAGGATGGAAAACGTATAGATCTCTTAGGAGTTCCAGCCCTCCAGCCAGTGATGAAAGATGCTTAGAGATTTAGGTAATCAATATCTTGACTCTAATTTGAAAGTAGTATTTAAGAAGGTCTTAAGAACATCATAGTGACATTTCATCAGTTTTCTGACACCACTTTAGACTCTCTTCCTGCTGTCATATGAAGAATGTAATTGGAAATATAGAAGATCTAAGAGATATTTTAAAAAATTGCATGGATGCATTATATTATCAGGGACTGGTTAGATAAATTCTCCTACTGCTGCCCGATTGAAAGAAACCACCCATTGCTTAAAATTATATATGGAACTGTGCAAATTGTAAACTTTATTGCACATACCCGTTCTTTTGTTTGGCGGCTATATATCTGCCAAAGGTTTTATTCAGCTGAGTATTTCAGATATTTAAAGGCACACATTGCCATCATTTTTAAAGGAGTACATTTTGCATGAAAATAGTTTTTCTAGATTTTTCATTTTTTAGTAGAAAATTCTTTAAATGTTCCTTTGGTTTGCGAAAGATAAAGCCACTTTTTATAAATTCTCAGTTTTAAAAATCTAATCCGAATTCTAATAACATTTTAAAAAATACAATAGAAAAACAATAGACAATATAGATATAATTTTGTTACAAAGGGTCATATTTGAACAGGCGTTCTGATCAGCGTTTTTTTTTTAAATGGGCAAAAACAAAATTAGCTGTATTGGTCTGCAAGAAAAAAAATCAACATCTATAGTAGAACAATAATTAAGTTGAAAATCCCTAGGGATTGAGGCAGATGTAAAATTTAACGAAGAAAACAAAGGAGTTGCTAAGTTACAGTGTTTTATTCTTGCGTTCTTTTGAAAAATAATTCTTCATTTGGGAATACTCTTAAAAATAGTAGGTAGTTTAAAAATAAATGTAAACTTTAATGTAACCCTATTTGAGATTTCTATCCATTTTATTTGTTAGCTTTATATACCATCTTTCCTTTGGGAGTTCAAGGTGGCATCTCCCTTCTCTTAATTTGTTTCCCACAAGTACAACCTGGTAGGGTAGGTTGAGCTAAGAGCGAATAGCAAATCTCAGTACAGGTAGTCCTCGAGTTACGACCACAATTGAGCCCAAAATTTATGTTGCTAAGTGAACAATTTGTTAAGTGAGTTTTGCCCCATTTTTACGACTTTTCTTGCCACATTTGTTAAGCGAATCACTGCAGTTGTTAAATTAGTAACACTGTTGTTAAGTGAATCTGGCTTCCCCATTGACTTTACTTGTCAGAAGGTCACAAGAGGGGATCACATGATTCCGGGACACTGCAACCGTCATAAATGTGAATCAGTTGTCAAGTATCCAGATGTAAATCACATGACCATGGGGATGCTGCAACGGCCATACATATGAAATATGGTCATAAGTCACTTTTTTCAGTGCTGTTGTAACTCCAAACGGTCACTAAGTGAACTGTTGTAAGTCGAGGACTACCCGTACCTTGGTAAAATGACTGCTGAAAATAAATGGAGAAATTTTGAGATGTGCAAATAAATGCTAGTAGAAAGATAATAGGTAGCATGTGGACTATTACAATAAATTAATAGCTGCCAAAAGAAGCAAAAAATAACCAGGTGTTTGTTTGCTCACTTTTTCATATGGAAGTCAAAGTTTAGTTATGTCAGGAGAAGTGTGATAAGTTGAATGTGGAGTGAACTTAAGAAGGGTGCATGGTAAAACAAGAGACAAGGACAAGAATGAATATGTGTTGAATAAACGTCTGTGGTGATTCTCAATCATCCAGGTCATGGTTGTCTCAAAGGTGTTTTTCAAAAGGCAACTGGACTTTCCTTGTTTTTTTCCTTGAAAATGTTTCACTTCTCATCCATGAAGCTTCTTCAGTTCTGACTGAATAGTGGGCGGGGGGGGGGAGAGAATGGAAGGATGTACATTATTTGCAGTCATCTGATGGTTAGCACTCTGAAGTTTGATCTTAGTTCTCTGAGAGACAGGAGATAGATAGTGTAGTATCCTATCTCTTATCATTCACACCACGTATCTCTTGGCTACAACCAAGAAATCCAGCTGCCTTTTGAAAACTCAGCTTTGGGCTGAGTGTTGAATTACTGAGAAGTGGACAGAAAGAGATTCACCAGTACGAAAGAAATCTGTTAAAGTGGTTTGGGAAATCTGTTAAAATGGTTTGGTCATATAAGCAGAACAAATGAAGGTTGAATACAAACAAATGCATGAAGGAAGAGTGGATGGCTTGAGAGGAAGAGGAAGGCTGAGAAAGTTGTGGCTAAAATTGCTGAAAAGACAGGTAAGAAATGTAAAGTAGAACAGAACATATGGATATGGGGGAAGCTATAACCTAGTGATGGCGAACTTTTTTTTCCTCGGGTGCCGAAAGTGCGTGCGTGCGCGCTATTGCACGTACACAAGTGCCCACACCCATAATTCAATGCCCCCCGCCCCCTGCACTGGGGAGGGCAAAAACGGCCTCCTCTGCCCACCGGAGACCCTTTGGAGGCCGACAACACCCTCCCAGAGCCTCCGTGCAAGCAGAAAATCAGCTGGCCGGTGCGCACATGCGCGCTGGAGCTGAGCTAGGGCAATGGCTCGCGTGCCGGCAGATATGGCTCCACGTGCCACCTGTGGCACACGTGCCATAGGTTCGCCATCACTGCTATAACCATTGGCAAGAATATGGAGAGGAACAGTGAATGGTGCAGAGGATAAATTAGATTGTTCTGCTCTCTTTCTCCTTTTCTGCAGTCTGCCAACTATTCCTTACTCCTATTCCTTACTCTAAAAGGGAATAGTGTGATGGGCATGTATGTATGTGATTACATTAATAAATAAGCAATATTAAGTTGCTAGTGAGTGGCAAAAAACTAAAGGATGTCTTTCATATTATGAACTGTCCAGTTAAAATTGGAAGAGCAAGCCCTCCTGAAGATATGCTTGGTGGCTTTGCTCTTGACACCTTTGCCTGACACATAGCAAAGGGACTTCTCTTGCCTTGCTCTCATGTGTTTGAAAGCACTACTGTATGAGTTGTGTTTGGTCCCGCTTCTTTCGAATTTAGAAATCATGTACATGTAGCATTTGTCGTAAACACCTGAAGCTAGATGTGATTGAGTGCTGGTCTACTGTTTATAGCGTTGATCTACTGATTTTCTAATGCAATACAACAACCAGAATGCTAGAAAATTATGAAGTAAGCACGTATGTTTGTCCATAGGTGTATCATACCATTTTCCTTTTTTTTTTTTTTTAAAGAAATTAAGTAGGAGGGACATTTCAACATTGTGTTGTAGTCAAATTGGAATCTAACATTCTGGGGGATTTGCAGCTAGGATCTGATCGTGCCCAGGTAGACAACAATCAGATGAGCCAGAGAGAAAAACACATGATTGCCAAAGAGCTGAAGGTTGAAGCCTGGTACCCAATTAAACAGTGGTCAGTGGCATACCAGGGGTGAGGATGGAGACAGGCTGTAATGGGTGCATTTTCTGAAAAAGCTATCTGGAGGGTCAGCATTGAGTGTGGAGTTGCATCGTTGCTGCCAGTGCACCAATTGGCTGTTTGGCAGTTGGTGCCATGACAAAGGTAGAACAGAGTAGGCTGGTGTTGGTGTGGTTGGGCCAGCCTGTATCCTGCAGCTACTGCTTGCTCTCTGATCCACACCAAGTGTGCCATTGCCAGTAGTCATAGCAAAGCATGATCAGAAGGCAGCTGACGGTGAAATACTGGATTGGGTGGACGAAATATTTTGAGGCCAGTGGGTGCAGTGGGGGCACATTTCTTTTCATTCTCTGGCTCTTATTCGGAGAGTGCCCGGTGGGTTTCCACTCTGCTGCCTTATGCATGCAACCGATGTCTGTGTATAATGTAACCTTTTCCTAAAGCGCTATCGCTAATGCCTTCTTGTTAACCCAGGATTGCTCAGCTTCTGCAGTGGTATGTCTAGTCTTAAAAGCGACCCTTCTTTTTCCAGAAGAACCGACTCCTTCACATAAAATCATCAGCCCACCCACTGGAGTTACTTACCCTCATGATGATGTCTCGGATTATGGCCTCAAGCCATACCCCTTCGCTTTGTCTAGCCTTTCGGCAGATCACATGGGCAGATATGGACAGCCAGATAGCATAGGGTCAAAATGCTACTTGGACCCTCTCAAGGCTGCAGGTCCCCCTACTTTGAGTCCTAGGATTGAGATAACACCATCTTATGAACTGATTCACTCAGGGGGGCCCTTCAGCAGCAGAGACACAGATCTATTGGTAGAGCATCAGTCCAGCTCAGCTACCGCTAGCCCAAGGTTTACCCTGCCGGTCCCTGGCTTTGAGAGCTACCGAGAACCGCTGTGCCTGAGCCCTCCTAGCAGTGGCTCCTCTGCAAGCTTCATTTCAGAGACAAATTTCTCTCCTTATACTTCACCATGCGTTTCACCAAATAATGGCCCTAGTGATGACCTGTGTCCACAGTTTCAAAACACCCATGCTCATTATTCCCCTAGAACCTCGCCAATAATGTCCCCACAAGCAACTGTCGTGGAGGATACCTGCTTGGGGCCACGTTCACCATCACCACGTCCCAACTCAAGGTCGTCATCGCCAGGGGCAAAACGGAGGTACTCTTGCACTGAGCTCTACGGGAGTCAGCACCCCCACTCTTCTCCACGGCAATCGAGGACCCCTTCTCCACAGGCCTCTCCCCACGTCTCCCTGAGAGAAGACGGAGCGACAGTCACTTACACCCAGTTGTCCACCTCATCTAGTCTCATGGATGCCATGAACAATCTCACCACTGATCCTTCCTGCGGAGTTCCCACAAAAATATGGAGGACCACTCCGGATCCTTCGCCATTGGCGTCCCACAAAGCCAGTATGCCATGCCACGTGCTTCAGCCCATCGAATACATTGGATCCTGTGAGCAGGAGAACCGAAGGAACCCGCCGCCAGATTCAATCCTTTTGGTGCCGCCATCTTGGCCGAAGCAGCTGATGCCTGCGATACCAATTTGCAGGTAAGTCCTAGCAAGTCTTGCACCTTTATTTATGAGCCATGGTGGCACAGTGGTTAGAGTGCAGTACTGCAGGCTACTTCTGCTGACTGCCGGCTGCCTACAATTTGGCAGTTCAAATCTCACCAGGCTCAAGCTTGACTCAGCCTTCCATCCTTCCGAGGTGGGTAAAATGAGGACCCATATTGTTGGGGGCAATAGGCTGACTCTGTAAACTGCTTAGAGATGGCTGTAAAGCACTGTGAAGTGGTATATAAGTCTAAGTGCTATTGCTATTTATGGAGTTCTATAGAATTTGTCTCATAGATACATATCATGTATATCTGTGAGACAGATTGCATATAATAGAGGAGGATTTCTTTTAATGAGGGAAGAACTCTCCTGTTCTTCTTTTTCTCCTAAGCTGCCCTGGATATTCTTCTGTTGGAGATGACAGCAAATGCATGTTCCTCTAGCAAATCAAAGTGCATAATATTTGAGGAGAGCAAATCACTGCAGTGTAGAAACCAGCGTAATTTGTTCCTCCTCCTTGACAAAGAGAAAGCTGAACATTTTCTACTTTTCATTACATTCCAAATATCTGATTCACCAGTATTTGCACACAGTGATGATTGAGTGGCTACTGAAAATGCTCTTGTGAGTTCCTTCAGGACCTTGTGAATAGCCAGTGGGGTTTGGGTCAATCTGTTCATGATCATTAACCCTTCTTGAATTAATTGCCACTGGTTCTCATTTGGCTCCTAGTTAGTGATCGTTGGTAACGTGAGGCAAAGAATCCATCCCACTGATATGAGTTAAGCAAAGGTATTTTTAATTGTTCTCCATCTCCTGCCAATCAGTGGTCGATCGATCTTGTATTTTGAAAAAGAAACATGATTAACAATTGTTTGAGTCATTATTGTTCAGCCTGTTCTTGTTATCTATATGTTGAACTAAACTTCTTTTCTTTCCTAACTAACTTAAATCCAAACTTTCTTCTCCCCAGCATTCCTGTTCAGTCTCTTCCACCTCTTGAGTGGCCTCTTTCCAGCCATTCGGGCTCCTACGAATTACAGATTGAGGTGCAACCCAAACCCCACCACCGTGCTCATTACGAGACGGAAGGGAGCCGAGGGGCAGTCAAAGCACCAACAGGGGGACATCCTGTGATTCAGGTATGTTGTGTTTTGTGTGGGGTATTTTACAGTGCTGTGGGGTATTTGGATCCCAAAAAGGCAAAGGTCCTTTGATCCAGCATCAGTACAATTCTTCCTGTCTATCAGCTACTCCTTAAAGAAGCCATGCCTTTTCCTGGGTTTATAAAGTAGTTATACATCCCTAGTCTAATGAAGAGAAGGACTAGGGATGACATGATAGCAGTCTTCTAGTGCTTGAGAGGCTGCCATAGGGAAGAAGGGGTCAGCCTATTCTCCAAAGCACCTGGTGGCAAGATAAGAAGTAATGGGTGGAAGATCCTTAAAAACAGATCCAACCTAGAACTAAGGAGAAATGTGAGAACAAATAATCAGAGGAATGGCTTGCCTCGAGAAGTTGTGAGTGCTCCATCACTGGAGGCTTTGAAGAAGAGACTGGACAGCCATTTGTAGGGAATGGTATAGGGCAGGGGTCGGCAACCCGCGGCTCCGGAGCCGCATGTGGCTCTTTGGGCCCCCTGCTGTGGCTCCCTGTCCCATCACTGGCTGGCCTCGCCTTCCCCTCCCTCACCTGGCCTAAAAAGGTAAGGGCAACGGTGGGAATGGAGAAGCGGGCGAGGCTGATTCTGCGGTGCTGGTTGAGGAACATAGCCACCCCCGGCGGAGACTTTCCTTCGGGTGACCCTCCTCCCCCTCTCGCGACTCCTGGCTGGCTGTGGCAGGGCCAGGAGGGTGTGCATGCATGGGGAGACCCTCCTCAAGCGAGCGCCAAAGCGCAGCAAAGGTGTGTGCGGAGGGCGGGCGGCTGCTTGCTTAAGGATGGTCTTTGGATGTGGCTTCTCTCCTGCCCTAAGGATCTGGCCATTGCCTTGCCGTGTCCCGTCCCATCCCCCCCGCAGCTCTTCGGACGAGTGGGGTGGGTGTAAGCTCCAGCCCGAAGCGGCTGGAAGCGAAGACTGCCTTCGCTCTGGCGACCCTCCTCCCCCTCCTTCTCCTCTCATGTGGGGTGAGGGGGGCACGGCAAGGCGATGGCCGGATCCTTAGGACAGGAGAGAAGCGGCCCTGTAGCTGCCTTCACGCCACATTTGCGCGTAAGGCAGCCTTTGCTTCCTGCCGCTTCGGCCTGGAGCTCACGCCCTCCCCGCTTGGCCAAAGAGCTGCGGGGGGGGGAGGGACGGGACACAGCAAGGCAATGGCCTTAGGGCAGGAGAGAAGCCGCAATGGCCTTAGGGCAGGAGAGAAGCCGCATCCAAAGACCCTCAGGAGAGAAGCCGCATCCAAAGACCCTCAAGCGAGCAACCGCCCGTCCTCCGCGTGCGCCTTTGCTGCACTTTGGCACTCGCTTGAGGAGGGTCTCCCCCCGCGTGCCACAGCCAGCCAGGGAGTCGTGAGAGGGGAAGGTGGGTCGCCCGAAGAGAAGCCTTCGCTGGGGGTGGCGATCGTTCCTCAGCACACAGAGAGAGAAGGGGGGAAGAGAGGGAG
>QLTV01002845.1:4014764-4029172 GCA_003457575.1 Thermophis baileyi | reverse complement strand
TAGGCCGCAGACCTCCTCATCAGAGTCAACTATAGTTCCCGTTTCCTCAGGTAAAGGGTCTATCGCGTTAGTTCTTGAGGAAACTGAAGGAGCAGGAGGCCCGTCCATCTCAGCTAAAGATTGAGATGATAGCTCAGCCGCCCTAGCCTCGGCCAATGCCACTGGGAAGGTGAGGCCGTGCATTGCCAGCAGGCGCCGTTTGAGGCGGCTGTCCCTGACTCCGAAAACTAATCGATCAAGAAGATAGTCCTCCAAGTTATGAAATTCACAATAAAGGGCCGCCTTCCTCAAAGCCGCCACATATTGATTTACAGTTTCTCCGTCTAATTGATTTCTATGGTAGAAGGCATATCTACGAGCACACCTTGAAGGTGGGGGAGCATAATGTTCTTTCAATCTGGTTAACATTGCCTCCCACGATACAGAGTGGATAGATTCGGGAGCAAACAGAGCCCTAGCTGTCTCAAACATTTCGGTCCCGCAGAATCCCAGAAAATAAGCGCGCTTACGATCCCCGGAGAGTTCAGTGTAGGCGTTCGCAATCAGGAAGCACTCGAAACGGGCCACATAAGAGTCCCACGTTTCTCCGTTGGGATTGAAGGGAGCGAAAGTGTTTTGCGTTGCCATTCTTCTGCACTGTCAGAGTTGTATTCAATGAGGTGGAGAATTAAAGGAAATGGTTGAGCGACGTCTCGTCGCTAGTGACCGTTCGTATTTCGCCTCAGCGGCATCCCACCCTCGTCGCCAGTGCTCTGTAGGACGAGCCGAGGCGGAAGCATTCACTGAGGCGAGGCACGTTAGCGCTAACACATAACGTTTAATAACAACAACAGCTCTTAACATGAGGAACTCTGACAGAACAAAACCCACTCTGACAGCCGCTTAAATATGCGGCTTGTCAAACCTAACAACCAATCACTGCCGACCAGACAGGCTGCTTCGGCGGCCCCCTAGAGGCCCGCCGGAATATTACAAATAGACAAGTCGAATTGTGTGCCCAGAAGTGTGTCTGGATAAACATGTCCCTAGAGAGGACTTAGACTCTGCTATCTGATCAGCCAAGCCAGTATGAACAGTAGGTGGGGATGATGGAGATTGTAGTCAGATGATAATTGGATATCACCCTGTTTTAAAATATTCTCTTGCCTTTATTACAGTTGTGTAAATGAAGGCCAACCTTGCTGGATAAATCAAGTTTAGTCTAAGTGGTAGATGGAATTAAAATTTGAAGTCTCTGCACTAAATAATGCGTTATCACTGGGATCCAAAGCAGAAACATTAAATCTGTTGGTTTTTTGTTTTGTTTTTTGTTTTGGTAGTGATGAAGAGGCAAATGTACTTAATAGAGATGAAACTTTAGACTTCCTTTTGAGAAAAACTACTCCAAGGGAATTCTGGTTCTTTTGTTTTCCCTTCTGATATTCTGGTATATGTATCTGGTTGATACATATTAAAACCTGTCTATCATACTGTCATAAAATGGAAGGGATGGAAGAGAACTTAGAGATCATTTAGTCTCACTCTCTGTCCAGTGCATGGATGCTTTACTGCAAGCAAGAATTTCTTCTTTTTTGATGGAGAAGTACAGTATTTATTCTGGTTCTACACGTAGTCCTCGACTTATAACAGTTCATTTAGCAACCATTCAAAGTTACAATGGGACCGAAAAAAGTGACTGATGACCGTTTTTCACACTTACGACTATTGCAGCATCCTCGTGGTCATATGATCAAAATCCAGAGGCTTGGCAACTGACTCATATTTATGACTGTTGCAATGTCCCGGGGTCATGTGATCCCTTTTGCGACCTTCTGATAAGCAAAGTTAATGGGGAAGCCAGATTCACTTAACCGTATTACTAACTTAACAACTGCAGTGATTCACTTAACAACAATAGCAAGAAAAGTCATAAAGTGGAGCAAAATTCACTTTTGGTTAACAACAGAAATTTTAGGCTCAATTGTGGTCGTAAGTCAAGGACTACCCTTATAATATTGTAAGAGCTGAAGCAGTACTGATGTTTTAGCTCAGCCTAATCAAATAAGCTAAAAAATGTCCAGAGAAGAGAAGATGAGTAGATTAGCTCTTTGTGGTCTAGTAAGAAAGTTATAATTGGAAGGGAGGTGTTATTTTCTAGTGCTGGTTTGACAAAATGATTACGAGAGTGGTGTGGGGGCCAGTGTGCCTCAATGTGCCCTCTAAGTGTGTGGCTAAGTACCCACTGCTTCGGTTTGAACCACAAACCAAACCAGACTAAAATGGGATGCAGAAAATAGTAGGATCCCAGCTGCTAACTTTGTGTAAATCAGGCCATACTATTAAGCCATAATACAATGCAAACTAATGGCTGAGATTCTGCAACATCTCAATTCTAAAGCTGGGTTAACTTGGTTTGTTAACCCAGTTTTAGAGGTTAGATTATTGTAGGAACCCAGCCACCATCTCTACATTTAAAGCCTACGCCATTCCTGCCACCTCCTTAATTCTAAAGAAGAAAAAGGAAGAAGCTGTTGAGAAATGATAAGGAGGTCCCACATATAACACTCCCGATTAATATATTCCCTGCCTTATATACGCTTCATATATTCTTGCTTTGGGTTTTTCCAAACAGTGTTTAAAATGGGCAAGGCTGAAATAATCTGGATTAGGAAATATCCTGTCCTTCACCCCTACAAATCTGTTTTTTTTTTAAAGGAGGGGGAACATAAGTTATGGCTCATCAACATGGATTTATACAGATTAACAGATTAACAGAGTTGGAAGGGACCTTATAGGTCATCTAGTCCAACCCCCCGCTCAAGCAGGAGACCCTACACCATTTCTGACAAATGGCAGTCCAATCTCTTCTTGAAAGTCTCAAGTGATGAAGCTCCCACAACTTCCGAAGGCAAGCTGTTCCATTGGTTGATTGTTCTCACTGTCAGAAAGTTCCTCCTTATTTCTAGGTTGAATCTCTCCTTGATCTCCTTGGGCCTTCCACAGAGCTTTCTTCTTGGTCTGTAGCTGATGGACGGTAAAACCAGTTGGTACTATCCAAGATCTCATATGGATAGATAATACAGGTCATCCTCAATTTACAACCATTCATTTAATGAACGTTCAAACGACATTGCAAAAAGTGATTTTTGACTGTTTTTCACACTTATGACTGCTCAAAATTTGAATGCTTGGCAACTGGTTCACATTTATGATGGTTGCAGGGTCCCAGAGTTATGTGATCCCCTTTTGCAACCTTTTGATGAGCAAAGTCAATGGGGAAGCCAGATTCACTTAACAGCCGTGTTACTAAACAACTGCAGTGATTCACTTAACAATTGTGGCAAGAAAGGTTGTAAAATGGGGCAAAACTCACTTAACAATTGTCTCGCTTAGCAACAGGAATTTGGGGCTTAATTGTGGTTGTAAGTTGAGGACTACCTGTACAGTTGAATTGTCCAATGTCTTCCTATCCAAGTTGTGGAAGTATAAAGTGGATAGCTTGCTCTCTGCATGGAATCCAGTGATTGTGACACATCTATAATAGAATCCTCAACGTCCCTTTTAAACTATGGCGTCCATGTTTCTTTGGAGGAAATGATCAGAATGGTGTATATATATATATATATATATATAGTACAATGCAGTTTTCCTTCAGCTCTTGGGGAAAGAGATGTACCGATGATATATCATGCCCTTGTGTAGGAGGATTTACATGACTTCCAATCCTCTCCCTGGAGGAGGGAATTCCGCTATTTTTACAGTGTGTAACCTGTATGGTCAATATAACTTCGGAAGAAAGTGCAATACTTAAAGTTGTATATAAATCTGGCTTCCTGCATTAATATGCGAGAGCATTATTTCTCCTGTAGTAACTGATGCACAATTAAGCTAACCATTTTCTTGCTGTAAATCTAGATGAGTGGTATTCAGTTCATTTGTGCAACTTGTATCTTGTCGAAAAAGGACCCAGCTATTCTTTCTTTGAATGTTTTCTCTAGCTTTATTCATAGATGATCCTTTGTATGCTTTAAAAACAGGTGGCTTTATTCACATCCATGATTACATCTGAAATATATGCTACACTTCTTGGTGATAATTTTCATATTCTGAAATTTGTTTTACTTTGCTCAGACATATTTCTGATTGATTCTTTTAATTGCTACTTGAAATTACTTTACTGTATATGAATGTAACTTTGGGCTTCCAGTTGTGCTGGCTTTCCAGGAAACAGTTGCTGGCATACTGAAAGATGTGATAAATTTGCTCTTGTTTACTTGTCTTCCAGACATCTGAGGTCACCTATTGCTTTTGCCAGTATTCAGAACTACAATAACTGAAATTCAGAGTTGCAATATCAGTGCACAAAACTAGTTTGGTTTACACATCATGCTAAACTATGAGTCCTTTGGGAGTTGGGCGGCATATAAATTTTATAAATTAAATTAAATTAAATTAAATTCTCTAGTTAACATTTGCTAAATATGCAGTTAGCTAGTTTGATATATCATGCAAAGCCCTACACTTTCATGAGAGATGGGCGGCTATACAAATATGATAAATAAATATATTTTTCAAAGCCCATGGTTTTCAGATTATTTGTGTGTGGTTGTAATACAACCGCATTATGCAATAAGTGAACCCAGCTATCTTGGTACATTTGCTTATTATCCCGTATTTTCCTTAGCCAAGCAGATTGTATAAACATTCAACATGACTTGAGGTTGTGGCAAGGTAGAGAATGTTAGGCGCAATATGAAATCCTTATTTGTTTTGAATATTCCTTAGCCTTGGAATCACATATTGGCTGAAATCAGACAGAGCACTACAGAGAGGTAGAAATTTATTTGAAAAAATCAATGCAAAACCAGGAATCCTGCTCATATTGTATTCCTGGTCCTGAGATTCTGCACTTGTCAAGTGACTGAGTGAACATTTAGCAGCTGCAAGTTCTGCTTTTCATTTAACTGAGGAACCACTTTAAAAAAAAAGTTTATAAATCCTTTCTAATAATCCAAGACACTGTCATTGGTTCTAGAAATCTCCTAAACCCCTGCTACTTTTTCTGCAACACATGAGCTGAGGGAGCCGTGTGCACAGCCACCAAAAACATAGGATGGAACTCCAAATTAAACAACCTGTTTGGGCTTCTAAATCCTAAACAAATACAGGAGAATCTATTAATAAATTCTAATTCAGAAATTTGATCTTCTCTGTGTTGAAGTACATGCCCCCATACTAACATTATTCAAGAAAGAGTTGGAAGACGGGTACAGCTGCTACACTGAGTGAAGAGTTGAAAAATAACTATTCGGTTTTTTTTAAAATCTCTCTCATTCTCTCTGTGTTTGAAAAGAGTGTTGTACTCCACTGGATCTGATATCCCCCAAAGCTTTATCTTGTGGTTATGCTAACTGATGCCACTTCCTCTTCATTGCATGTTGGTCTCAGGAGTTTGGCACTCTCCACTGAAGGTTGTGCATGTGTAAAGTGCTTCTAGAACACCAGAACAATTGTCTGTCTGTTAAAATGAAGAGCCTCTGGCGGGATGAGAGGCATTCAGCAAGGACATGGGCTTTTGTATGTTTAACGTCTTGTTCAAGAGCTGAGGCTAGCAATAACTGCCTCTGTTTGAGGGGGGCAAAGGCTGGTGTTGACATGAAAATTTGTTCCTTCGTGGTTGGCACAGATGCTCAATTCAGAGAGGATGTGATAAATATATCCCTGCCTCTCAGTAAAGTTGAATTTGACCAACTGTGGTTTAAAAAAAAATGCAAGAAGACTTGAGTGGGGATTCAAACTGCTCATTGCTGATGATAATTGATGATTGATTGTTTGAGAAATGATGACTCCCCGCTGATTTGTTGCTGTTCAGTTGCTGGGTTGTATCTGATTCTTTACAACCCCATAGATCACATTATGCCAGCCTCCCCCCTGCCCCGTCCTCCACTGTCTCCCAGAGTTTACCCAAATTTTTGTTCATTGCATTAATGACACTATCTAATCATCTCATTGTCTGTTGTCCCCTTCTCCTGTTGCCTTCAATTTTTCCCAGCATCGGGGTCTTTTCCAGTGAGTCCTCTCTTCTCATTTGATGGCCAAAGTATTTGAGCTTCAGCTTCAGTATCCGTCCTTCCAAAGGATAGTCAGGGATGATTTCCTTTAGGATTGACTGATTTGATCTCCTTGCAGTCCAACACCACAATTGGAAAGCATAAATTCTTCAGTGCTCAGCCTTCCTTACGGTCCAATTCCTACAGCCCTACATTGCTACTGGGAAAACAATATCTTTGACTATATAGAGCTTTGTTCACAAGGAGATTCTCTGCTTTTTTAATACACTGTCTAGATTTTACATAGCTTCCATTCCCTACCAAGGAGCAAATGTCTTTTAATTTCATGACTACAATTGCCATCTGCGGTGATCTTGGAACCCGAGAAAATAAAAATCTGTCACTGCTTCCATTTCTTGCTCTTATATTTGCCAGGAAGTGATGGCACCGGATGCCATGATCTTAGGGTTTTTTTCTAATGTTGAATTCCTTGCTGATAATTGTATTCAGCTTGTGTATGTGATACTGGTTTTCCCATCATTGAATAGATGATACTAGGCTTTGAGCAATCAAACTGAGATCTGGATTTAGGTTCAGAGAAAAGAAAGACCATAATCAATGTTTCCCGATTCATGCTATTCATGAACTTTTTTGAGGAGACAGCCCCATCCTCTGTGGGTGTGTCTTCTCAAAAAATGAGTAGAATTGAACAGTTGAAGAGTTGCTGTAGGATTGTACATAAGTACAGGAAATAAACTGTATATATAATTTGGGGAGTTTTTCACACATTTTGTTACTCATGATAGCTAAAAATAGAACTTACTTATTCAGAGCTGAAGCGTAAAGAAATGAGAATCAGTTTACTCTATCATGTCCTGCTCATCTCTTTTCTTTGGGTATCAGACTAATTATACCTGAGAGTTGTTTTACATCTGCTGATAAAATGTGGTTTTACACTCTTAAACATTAATTATTAATGCCTTTATTGTAATAGAGGCACTATGGATGAAAGTCCAAAGCTTCCACTGTTTAATGAGATTCTACCTCATTAAACCAACTGTATCTACTGTCAGTTGCAACTGTATCTAATAATGCACCAGCCAATGTTTTTAAGGAGGAAGTAGAGCTTTTGGTAATGGTGGTTTTTATTTTTGGAGCAAAATAGCCACAGCGTATGGGAAATGAAGAGAATGAAATGAAATGAAGTGATAGCCACAAGTTTTTAGCCACAATTATTTTTCTGCAATTTTTTTAAAAAGACATTTCAAGTCTACTTTTACTTAAAACTATTTTAAAACACTTCTCTAATGCCCTTCTTCGAGGTAATTACCAGACTTCTATATCATCCATTCACCCTGCAGATTTAGTGGAATTTTATCTTTTAATAAAACTGGGGCGGGGGGGGAATTTATATTACCTTTTTACTTGTAACAGTCTTGGCTTTCTTCATTTGTTTTTCTTTTCCATTAAAAAGCCACATAGCACAAAAGGTAAACAGTAACAGAGTTGGAAGGAACCTTGGAGGTCATCTAGTCCAACCCCCTGCTCACGCAGGAGACCTATGATTACCTTTTGGCTGGAACTTCAGGGAACAGTTTGCAGTCCATGGTTTGCATGGAAGACCTGCAGTTTGCAGCGACAAAAATGATACAACAACACGAACGTATAAAACCTTAATAACAGGGAGCTGTTTTAGCAGCAACACTTAAGATGCTGGATGTCTATGGAGATTCTCAGTCATCCAGGTCATGGTTGTCCGAAAGATGTTTTTTCAAGAGGCAACTGGATTTTCTGGTGTTTTTTTTTTTTTTTGAGGACATTTCGCTTCTCATCCAAGAAGCTTCTCCAGCTCTAAGATGCTGGAAGAATGAAGAGGCTCAGCTTGGTTCTCCACTGCTTTGGTGCAAAGTAACTGCTCAGAAAAAGGCATTCTTCCATTGAGATGTCCTGCTCAGAGATTGAAGATGCAAAGGTTTTCCTTTGATAAAAGAGGAATCTTGAGGAAGGATCTTGGCAAATGACTTTAGAAAGTAGCTGGGTAAGGTCATGGAAGTAAGCAGTGCCCACCACTGCTTTACCCTTCAGCCCTGTAGAGGAAACCCCACGGAAAGGGGTTTGGCAGTCATCCATGAAATCCAAAGTTCATGGCATTGCCTGTTCCTATAAGAAATTCAGAAGAAGTTTGGGGTCCTCAAATTGGGGTTTTACATTTCTGCTTGACTTGACATTAGCCAGGAGATTTCTTTCAGAAGCAGTGAGAGGTGATCTGTGTTTCAGACAAAAATCCCTTTCCTCCAAGACTTCTCTGCCACTTGGTCTTAAAATGCCCATTTATTCCTAAAATCTTGGTAGATGACAATAACTAGCTTGCCTTGCCTCGATCCCCACAAAAGTAAACAGAACTGGATCATGTTAGCAGTGGAGGAGAGACTATTTGGAAATCCAAGGATTACAGATCTGGAAATTGAAAAAAAAAATATGGAAGAAATCTTTGGCAAATCAATGTCAGAGGAGCTACCTGGATGTGTTTGTTCATGGAGTCCATTTTGAATGGGTGTTTATTTTGCTTATCATTACAAATACCTATCTTGAACAAGGGTCACCAAACTTGGTACAGTAGACCAGGGGTGTCAAACTCAAGGCCCAGGGGCCGGATCCAGCCCGCGGGGTGCTTAGATCTGGCCCGCGGAGCAGCCCTGTAAACAGCAAAGGACCGGCCCGCGGTGCCTCTGCCAGCAAAAACGGAGCTCCCGAGCTCCATTTTTGCTGGCAGAGGGTTGCAGGACACAGTCGCAGCCAAAAACAGAGCTCGTGGGGGCCACGGGCAGCCCTCCCAAGCTCCATTTTCACTCGCAGAGGGTTGCAGGAAGTCGTGGCAGCCGAAAACAGAGCTTGGGAGCCTGTTTTCGCTGGCAGAGCGCTCGGGCCATCACAGGCGCCCCTGACACGAGTGACATTGAGCTGGCCACGCCCACCCTGGTAACGCCCACCCTGGCCCACCAAGGTCAAACACAACCCTGATGCGGCCCTCAATGAAATCGAATTGACACCTCTGCAGTAAACCATTGGACAGTCTCACTAAATGATTCCCATGCTGAGGATAGCCATATTGTCATAGTTCCGAGCAATGAACCCAATTCAATCAAGACTCAGAAGCTCCATTCAGGCTTGAAAGACCTTTTATTGAGTACATCGTATTGGCACTTAGAAAGGTAAAGCTAGCTCTGAGTATTTCCCGCGCTTCAGATTAATAAAAAGAATAGAAACTTCCCATCCCCCTCAAGTTTCCCGGGTCATGTTAACCAGTCTAGCAGTCGCTTCCCTCTCGGTCTCAGCAGATGTTTGCTGCCATGACCTTGGTTTTCCTGCTGCTTCTGGTCGATGTTTTGTCTTAGCGGATTAGAGCACCACATTCCAGTCCATCCTAACTCCCCCCTCCCCCCCCAACGAGTGGCAACTAAGAAAAGAAAGGGAAAGTAAACATGGCATTTCGAAGCTGACACATATATTTGAGGGAGAAAAAGCACTGGGGTCCAGCCAGCAAGGCAGACAGCATTTTATTTTTAAAGAATGTTTCTGAGATGTTGATGGAGCTCAGAGGCATTATCAAGAACATTAATTAAGTTTAGACTGGTGCTTTCCCTCTCAACATGCTAGCTTCCCTATAACATTTTAATTAAAAGAATCTAAAAAAAAAACCATGGGGCATCGAGCTTGCCAGATGTCACAGAATATATTAGCAGGCATGCTACCCTCCGTATATACCTTTTGTTATGTAAATTACCCAGGATCTAAAATATCATGTTAATTATCTAGGATATAAAATTTCATCTTAATTTCCCAGGATCTGAAATTGTGCCTGCTACAGCAAAATGGACAGAATGCAGAGGCAAGTTTTTCTCTAAAAAAAAATACATCAGAACATTTTTCTGGAAAAGTTAAAGTGATGTTTATATGCATGCCTACATGCATATAAACACACTTGAAAACCATCCTCTCCCCAAATTGCTGTTCCTTAACAGTTGCTGGGATAACATACATGTGTCTGGCTGGCTGGGTGTCTACCTACTTATCTACTACCGGTATCATTATTTGTAGATAGATCCTTGGCCAACTGAAGCCATAGCGCCTGAAAAATGCTGGCTTGACATGAAGCCAACATTTTTGCAGACTGTTTTCATACAATTTGCATGGACCTCACTAGTCTGGTGCAGAGCAAAGTGTATTGGTATATCTGTATTAAAATAAGAGGAAGGAAGTGGTAAGAAGTAGAAAAGGCACATTCTCTCTCTCTCTCTTTCTGTCTCTGTCTTTTTCTGTTGCTTTCTCTCTGTTTTTGAAAATACATCACACCAAATTTTGTCCTTTTTTTGCTTGGCATTAGTAACATCTTTTCTCTTGGTAGACTATGTTCAGGTGTAATTCCCATTGGTTTCAATAATTTGTCTTCTGAGTTTGGATGTATGGTTAACGCAATTCACAGAAGAACGCTTATAAAACTTCACTTGCCCTTTTGACTTCTGTGTAAGAAATCTGATTGTGGCCGATTGGTTTCAGGTCTGAATTGCTACCAAATTAATGACAGTTTTTTGTACCGGTGAAAATCCATGCACGCCAAAGAGAGACTCTGTGTCTCTGTGACTTTAGATTCCACAATTGTCTACTGTATTTCCTTCCCTTCCCCCTGCTCAAAAAATCCAAATTCCTTAAAAAGATAGAACAAATTAAGAATGCAGAATGCGTTATGTTCAAATGTCTATATATCCATGTGTGTTTCTGGCAGCTGTGGTCCCTAATATAAGTTATATAGTTACAATATTTTATGATGAGAAATTACAGTTTCTCTGATACATACAGTATATTACATTGTTTTACTGCAGAAGAGTATTCTCCCATGCTGGTTTATGGTTTATACCTGGAGAATTAGGACAATCTAGGCACGTCTGGTGTAGAAATCACTGTAGAGCAGGGGTGTCAAACTGGCGGCCCACAGGCCAGATGCGTCACATGCAGGCCACGCCCACCCCAGCTCCGCGAAGGGGAAAAACATCACGAAATGTCACGTGATGGCAACATGACGTGGCAAGTTTGACACTCGTGCTGTAGAACAATAATAGATGAAGTGTTAGGGCTTGGCATGAAAAACACAAATCCTTTCTCTATGACAATAGTACACGCAAAAACATGTACATAGCACTTAGACTTATATACCGCTTTACAGTGCTTTACAGCCCTCTCTAAGCGGTTCACAGAGTCAGCATATTGCCCCCAACAATCTGGGTCCTCATTTTACCCACCTCGGAAGGATGGAAGGCTGAGTCAACCTTGAGCCGGTGAGATTTGAACTGCCGAACTGCAGCTAGCAGTCAGCTGAAGTAGCCTGCAGTGCTGCACTCTAACCACTGCGCCACCTCGGCTCTTTACATGTAGGACACAACACATGTAGGACACAACACACCAAACATCACAATAGTTGAATAAAAGTTTTACTGATAGATAGGTCAATGCCAAATGGTACAAGAGTAGTGGTAACGAAACTTGAAAAGATTGTAAAATGTCAGGTCTGAAATACAAAAGTTGTGGCATAAAAGGGCAGAACTTTTCCTTTTATTGTCACACCTGCCCGAACTTAGGCTCCTAGGATAGAAAGACCCTCAACTCCATTTGTGCAAAAGTCATAGTTTTACTAAAGCCAAGTGGTTACAGTACAGCAAAAGCCAGAACTAAAGTTTTGCGCGAGAAGTTTCCCCAGTTAACATTTCTCCTCCCTGTTGTCTCCCTATTGTCCAGTTACATTGGAAGAAGTTATTTTGGTAACAGTTCCTGCAATGGCAGGCTGGATGGAGACCCATTCCATTCCATTCCATTCTCAGCCCCTGGCCTTGGGATGGTGAGCCGATGTCTTGAGATGACACGATGACTGGTTTCTGTTTCCCCCTTCCCACAGCTCCCTTCTCTTATAGTCTATGGCAGGCTGGCTTCTAGCAAAGCAAGGCCAGAGCTCAGGATGGCAGTTCTGATACTTACTTCCTGCAGCATTAGGAGCTATAACAATGGGATTGTCAAAATTCTTGACAAAATTAGAATTAGTCACCCTCACAACATTCAGTTTACACACATACACACACACACACACACACACACACACACACGCACACACACGAAATATTTGCATGGAACCACATAGACAGGGTATATATAAAAAGTCAAGCTCCATAGAGCAACCACAATATGCTTTATGATAGCAGTATTCCAATATTTGAGGGACTGCCACAAAGAAAAGACAAATTATTCTCTAAAGCACCAGAGGGCAGGACAAGAAACAATGGATGGAAACTAATCAAGGAGAGAAGCAACCTGGAATTAAGGGGAAACTTCCTAACAATGAGGACAATTAACCAGTGGAACAGCTTGCCTTCAGAAGTTGTGGGTGCTCCATCACTGGAGGCTTTTTAAGAAGAGTCTAGACAGGCACTTATCTGAAATGATATAGGGTCTCCTGCCTAAGCAGGGGCAACTTCCAGGAATCCAGTGTCTTTTTCCCCACTTGGATCCGAACCCAGAAGGATATTCCTTACAACACAATCATATCCGGCTCCTGTTCTGTTCTGTTCTGTTCTGTTCTGTTTTGCTCTACTCTACTCTACTCTACTCTACTCTACTCTACTCTACTCTACTCTACTCTACTCTACTCTACTCTACTCTACTCTACTCTACTCTACTCTACTCTACTCTACTCTACTCTTTATTAATTTTGTTTCAGAGAAAATGTTACTGTACTTAGGAATGTTCAGAATTTATGCATCAAGTGAGTATAAGGAAGTGTTTAGGAGAACATGGCAACCAATTTAGACTTATAATGTAATTTATATAATAAATTGTCAATGAGGCCTGACTTTATCTACGGGGCTTCATTTTGCAATATACCCTGTATATTACAGTGGTATTTGGACAATTTTAGAATAAAACTTGAATTAACCCTAAAGGTATTGATTATTTTATTACTATTAGCCCCTGGCAGTTGTGACTTGAAAGTCTTAGGCATTTCTGGTGGTTTTTTTGCACCAGGGAAGGAAAAAACTCTCTTTCAAGAGTTTTCTTATCTTCTTGTGCACAGCAGGAAAAGAGAAAAAGTTGGAGGAAGTTAGTTTTTACTTGGTTTATATTTGCCTTTAATTAAGTGTAGGCAGCAGGGACTCTCTTTTCCTATTTTTTTTTTTAAACTAAAAGTTGACAAATGCGTTTCTGAATCACCACATCATTTTTGAAAAAGCTGACAACAGACACCCATGCTCTCATTGGATGCTAAAATTGCTTCCCTTAAAACTATAAAAGGCTCCACCAGGAATTAATTTGGAACCGATGGTCTCCCTCATGAAATTTCCACCTATACAATCAAATCATTTTGCCTGCCAGTGTCTGTTTGTGGGATTTTCAATTGGATGCCCGTGGACTCTTTTGTTCCTTCCCCTATTTGAAAAAGAGGCACGTTTAATTAAAAGGAAAACAGCAACAACAATGGGAAGCTGTCCGCCTTTAAATCAAAGTGACAGATTCCATTCTTCTGTTCCGATTTCCAAGAATAAAGGTAGCCGTCCATCAGCATTCTTAGAAAGTAAAAGCAGAGCTATGGGTTCACAGTTGCAAAACTGTGGCAAAAGAAAGCAAAGGTAGTACCAATATTAATAGGCATCTTTTGCAATCCCAAATCACTGGAGCACCAGTTGAACACCATTGGCATTGACAAATCGCCATCAGTCAATTACAGAAGGCAGCTTTACTCATAACAGCTTACATCCTGCAACAATACCTTTAACACCATCAAACATCAACATCTGCCTATCCCGGGTCCTTGGGAAAGACTTGATAGGTGGACAAAACTGCCAAATCTAGTCTAAACATCTGGCTGACACTGCGACAAACCAATACTAATAATAAATAGAAATGGAACATTCAGATTTTTATTGGCTTAGGCTTCTTTGAGATAGGGCGAGCCGGTAACTGAAATTTAATCATGCACATATTTTAATAAGCCAATTTCTGCAATACAAGTCTCCTTGTTTTCAGAATGATGTTATTTATTTATCTGCCTGAGTACCTAGCATTTCCTTGGGCCAGAGACCAAGTCTGGCCCTGTTAATATTCCAGTGGAGTCCATTTCTACCAAAAGAAAGAAAGAAAGAAAATTCCAAAATAGAATATGGAAAGGTACACATCATGTCTGTCTGGTCTTTCCCTTTTTGGTAAATGTGACTCAAATAGATTGGTTTTTCTCCAGTCTACTCTCTATATATACACTTTTGGGGGAGGATTGTTTTGAGTTGCTCACCTAATATGAGAGACGAGATCCTCTTCAGGATCCCTATTTGTCTTTCTCTC
>QLTV01002845.1:3993482-4007384 GCA_003457575.1 Thermophis baileyi | reverse complement strand
AGTTTCCAACCATTGTTTCTTGTCCTGCCCTCTGGTGCTTTGGAGAATAGGTTGACCCCCTCTTCTTTGTGGCAGCCCCTCAAATACTAGAATACTGCCATCATGTTGTGTACTGCTTTGAGATAGTTCTAATGACAGGCTTAGAAGTCAACTATGCAATCTGAAAATAATGATTTTAGGGAAGCTCTTAGACATGGAGATCTTGAAGTCATCATTTCATTCTCTCTCCCTTGAGGAGAATCCACAGCTGGCTGTTTCCTCAAATAGATGCTCCCAGAGTTCCTCTTTGCACAGAGCGTAGGAAGGTTTTTAGTAGGAACGTCATATGTATTTTTTTTAATCATTCAGAATTAAAAGACCATTTTAAATATTTTATAAAAAGTTATTTATCATAAAAGAGAGCGTGGTCCGGGACAAGCCAAAAGAGATTTTATGAATCATAAACCACAAACTCTTATGCTGGTTTAATGACGAAATCCACATTTTTGTGGGTGAATCCAGTCTGTTAGCACATGTGTAGAACTGTGTACCAAGTTAATGAAGTTATTTGCACAAATAAAACCTGCAGACTTGTCCCCTTGTCTTTCTTAAATTCACACAAAGGATATGAAAGGTTTTTTTTCGGCTTTTGAATATTTAATGCTACATTTGTGAAAGCAAAATGGGTTCAAAAGACTGTGTGTCTCGTGGGTTCTTCTTCATTAAGCAGACTGTGGAATGCTGCCAGCCAATCTAGAAATTGCATGTGGTCTTTTTCTGGGGGGGGGGGGTAGGTAGTGATGGTGGTGGTGGATTAATCTAGGCAGAGATACCTCCTGCTGACTGTTAAAATAGAGAACAAAGAAAAAGAAACTTTTTAAAAAAAAAAAGCTATAGATGCTATTAGCTTAATGTTTCTGTTCTCTGATCTCCTTGTTCTGCTTGCTTTGTACAGTTTAATCAAGATTTTTTTAAAAAAATGTGGACCAAGTAATTGAAAACAAATTTACCGTGTCTTAGACCATCAAGTTCCCTTTCAGCTAGATGGTTGACTATGCGGTAGATTCATCTGCTTTCAATTTTCAGTGATGTGAGAAATATAGAATGGCTTGATTTGTAATTGTGAGTGTTAATAATGAAAGAGATATTCTCTGGTCTGGAGTCTGCACAGGAATTCTGGCTCTGTTATGCTTCACGTAATGAAATCCAATTCAAAAGCTGCTGTTATTCTTTACTGAACGTTTTTATGCTCAGCTCACTTTTTAAATAAACCCAGGGCTCCTTTTACTTCCTCCAAACATACGCCGCGTACAGGATACATAAATATTTGCGTAGAGAAAGATTGCCATGAACATTTTAAAAACTTGTTTGTTTAAATACATATTTCATTTGATAAAGTTTTGTTTCAGCCTGTCACCATCAGTGTCAAAACAGTAGGAAACAATTTTTAATCCAAATATGTATTTTATGGAGTCCTCTGATTCATTTGGGGGAGGGGATTTGGGATGTATGTTGTCAATTTTTTTTTCCTGATTTGATGAAAAACTGAAAATCCAAGGTTTTGGGGAATCTTTTTGTTGTACCTTGGAGTTCCTTAAGTCACACTGTTAATAGTTTTTTTTTTGCAAATTAGGAAGTTCTTTTTTTAAAATATTTTTTTTTCCCAATATAAACATACATATTTTGTGGACAGTGCATTGATTGGGTCAAGTCTTTTTTATACAATGTTAACAATGATAATACAAATAGTATATAGAATTCTAATCTTCCAACTTTGAACAATACTAGTCTCATTTCATATTCCTTTTACATTTTCCCTTTAATTAATTTAAACATAAATAACATTTCTTTGCACCCTATGTTTGTTATCCCTTAGTAAATGTTATCATTCAATATTCTAAAAATCATTCATTATTCCACCATAGCATCAATATTCCAAATATATAGGATTACTAATAACACCAATTATTAACAATATTCAATCCATCACGGGAGTATATCTCAAAGTCCCCACCATTTCTAATCCTTAATATTTTAAATTCACAATATATTTTAACACACTGTTAGTATTAATACTACAGTTAAATTGCCTAATCTTAAATTACCATCTACTAACCTGAACTTGTTGGAGTTATGGTATTTTCCCATTTTATTAATATATTTTCCCATTATCCATCATCTCTTAATCTTTCTAAAATTCCATCATTTATAGATTTTTTGGTCAGTCTTTTATCTCTCTCTCTCTTGGAATCTTGTATCTCTTTTTGATTTTTTTGTGTCTACTAAACTTTCCCTTCTGGGTGCCTTTTGTCTCTTTCTGTTGCGTTATTTGAACACCCATCCATGAGACTTCCTTTTGTTTAGGAAGTTCTAAACTACAGGCCGTTCCCAACCTCATAATGTACAATATATTGTTTGTAAACCTTCATTTTAGCTCATGTGACTTTAGGTTTTTCAAAAAGGCAATGCCACAGTATGGCTGTTACTGCATATGTGGCTTGAAAGAGTTTTCAGAGAGTTTAAAGGAAAAAAGTATTTCAAGAAAGATGAAAATATATCAAAAGGCAGTCCCTATGTTTTAACTGCATCAGAGCTGAGAAGGTCTCCATTCTTGGTCAGACAACGTTAGGTTTTGTATGGCCTCTGTACTGCCAAGGCTAGGAAGTGGCTTTCTGACTTTTGATGTGTCTGCTAGCATAGCATTTGCCCCCTTCCCACACACTTCTGTCATTCAGATCTTTGTGGAAAGGCTTTTTAAGAAATTTTGAGGGAGGCAATTAGTCACATCAGAGTTGGGACTGAATGCGCTATTCTGAATTCCTGAGAGAAAGGAGACGTTAAATGTGATTTACACTACCTTAAGCATACAGCTAGCCAGGTAGATCAAAGATATGAATATATTTATTAGGGCTGTGTAAATTATTCCATGGAGGCACTTCGCTCTGTATCCGCTTCTGAAGTAGCCACAACTGCTCAGAAGCTTGGTGTGACTGTTTTGAGTTCCTTCTGTGATCTTCTGGGAATGGCTATGCATAGACAAGACATATTACTGCCCGGCTGCAGGCCTAGAAATCTTGGGACAGTCTCTACACAACTATGGCAAGCTTTCAAGAAGTTGTAGCTGTTTTGCAGCTTTAAGAATAGATTGCCACTCTGCTTTCCCAGGATCATAGCTTCACATTAAGGAAAGGTTAAATGTCTTCCTAATGTTCTGTTGTATTGTTTATTTGGGTAGGTTTGGGTTTTTGTTTGTCACAATGGCTTTTAAGGTTGCGCATCTTGCAAATTCACTCAACCTGAAAGTGACATTTTAAATAAGAGACACCACTCCTAGACAACCTCAGCTTCTCCCAAAGGGGATTGTACTTTTCCTGTACCAGAATTGTACTTGGAGAGAGACAATATTTAGGTCCATAATGGTGTACCTTTTTCTGTGATTGACCTGTGCTTCCTCTTCCTCTGTTTCTGAGCTTCACGCAAAGGATGGGTGCGAGCATTTCCTGTCATTTCTCAAAACCTGGGAGAGACAGGAAGCACAAGTTATTTGTGCATCCTCTCAGACCTTTTCTACAGAACATGCAAAGTGTGACTGCATTTCACAGTAGATCAACAGCAAAAGTCCTTGCACTCAACGTAAAATGACTTGACAGCTCTATGTAATCTTGTTTTGCAGGACTGGCTTCATATTTTAATGGGAAGTCTTAGAAAAAGGTCTCCTGTCAGTCTGTTCTGTGTTGTCAAACCAACATAGTGCACTGAAAAGCAGCAGTGAGAGGTTGTTGAATAACAACAGTTGAGTTTGTCCATGAGATCAGCTGCACGCTATTTCAGAGTAGTGTCATATCAGGGACTTTGTGGAAAGATGGCTTCTGCTAAGTATAGATCAAGGTCAAGGGATAGAGAAAGCAATCATTTTGGAATCTGGCACAGATGTCAGGATACACTAGACTCGACTGAGCATTGAGATCCAAATAGTTAGCCAGAGGTGTTGCATACTAAAGGTGAAAGTAAAGGTTTTCCCTTTCCAGTCATGTCCAATTCTAGGTGAATGGTGCTCATCTATATTTCTTAGTCGAGGGAGCCAGCATTGTCCGAAGACACTTCCATGGTCATGTGTCCAGCATGACTACATATTCACCGAGGTGTATGGAACACTGTTACTATCCCACCAATGTGGTACCTATTTATCTAATTGCACGCTTACGAACTCTTAGATGGGCAGGAGCTGGGACAAATAACGGGAACTCACCCCGTCATGTGGCGCTCGGGTCTCAAACCCAGGATGTCAGTTTTCCAGCTGACAAGCTCAGCGTCTCTAACTGCTGAGTCGTCATCACACCTATTATTGTTGGACAAACATGTTCTACAGAATAACCGATTTTTTCCTTGCATTATAAGAAAGATTCTAGACATCCTGAAAGTGTTTTGCTGTTGTTATTGTTTTGCCAGAGAGGAAAAAGGAGCAACGATTTTCTTCAGAAAAACAATCGAGAGATTCAATTTTTCAGATGTCAACCCAGCATTTGTTTATGAGAATTCAACTTCTGCTTCATATAGTGCCTCTTTCCAATGCTTACTGCAGTGATATTTGGGAATATTTTAATTCTGATTTAAGGCTTGTAAATACTGGCTCTACTCACGGAATGAGACAACTTGCTGAAGCCAACTCGACGCGGGACAATCCACGTAGGATAACAACACAATAAATATTATATGCCACTATTTCTTCGGCATTATTTCCATTGACAAAAATGGAAATAATGTTGAAGAAATAGTGGTGGATAACATTTATTGTGTTGAGTTATCCCACGTGGATTGTCCCACGGTGAGTTGTCCTGCACCATGATGTAAAAAAGATGTTGAGACTCTAGAAAGAATGCAGAGAAGAGCAACAAAGATGATTAGGGACCTAAAGGCTAAAACATATAGAGAACAGTTGCTGGAATTGGGTATGTCTAGTTTGATGAAAAGAAGGACTAGGGTGACATGACAGCAGTGTTCCAATATCTCAAGGGCTGCCACAAAGAACAGGGAGTCAACCTATTCTCCAAAGCAGCTGAGGGCAGGACAAGAAGCAATGTGTGGAAACTAATCAAGGAGAGAAGCAACCTAGAACTAAGGAGAAATTTCCTGACAGTTAGAACAATTAATCAGTGGAACAACTTGCCTCCAGAAGTTGTGAATGCTCCAACACTGGAAGTTTAGAAGAAGAGATTGAATCACCATTTGTCTGAAATGGTATAGTGTTTCCTGCCTGAGCAGGGGGTTGGAGTAGAAGATCTCCAAGGTTCCTTCCAACTCTGTTATTCTATTCTGTTCTGTTCTGTTCTGTTCTGTTCTGTTCCTATTCCTATTCCTATTCCTATTCCTATTCCTATTCCTATTCCTATTCCTATTCCTATTCCTATTCCAGTCCAGTCCAGTCCAGTCCAGTCTAGTCTAGTCTAGTCTAGAGTTGGCCTCAGCTAGTTGTCCCACGGTGAGTTGACTGTGGCAAGATGGCTGTGGCAAGTTTCCCTAGATCTCTCCACTCACCATTTTCAGAGAATATGTCCTCCGATGCAACTTTTATCTCATCCCTAGCCCTAGACAGCTTATGTACATGACTTGAGCAGTTGAGTTTTAGGGTGCTTTGCCTTTTCTCTTGACTCAAGTTTTATCATTTGTACATTTTGTGATGCCTCACTGATGATGTGGGTGATGGTGCAGTCTGGCACTGCATCTGCTTTCATTTCGCCATTTCACCATGCTGACCTCTTCTCTCTGGTCACTGGATGGTGCCTTCTGTGGCCATTTTGGCTAGGGCTGCAAGGGAGGAAGGGAATCTGGTTTTTGTAAGGGCCTTACCCAGAATCTCTACGTATAACATTAAGAAGTTCATTTTTAATGCGTGCCAGTGTGATCACAGAAAAAAAGTGACAATAAAGGCTATCTTATCTTATAACATGGGTTTTCTCAAACTTGGCAACTTTAAGATGTGTGGACTTCAACTTCCAGAATTCTGCAGCATGGAATAATATTATTCTGGAACACTGTTAACACATGTTAGTGATCAGTCCAGTTTATCTGATGTTTTTATTTTGCAATTTATTGTATATGTTTTTATTCAAATTGTATTTTAGTGTGCTTTACTGTAATCTACCCTGAGAGCTTCAGCTACTGGGTGGTTTTGGTGGTTTTAAAATATAAATTTTAAAAAATTGCTTTTCTGCTGACTTGAGTACTGGAGGCATATTCAATAATGTGGTTGTGACAAAGAGCCCACAATGAAGACTGGAAATGCTAATCAAGATCTATAATGGTTATAATCTGACTGATTTTGGTTTCGTTTGTAGATGAGCAAAATGTCTTTGATTAATGAATTGTAGCCATTAATTGACTAATTATTGTAGTCCAAGCTTTTCTCTCTCTTTCTCAATTTCACTGATGCTTTCACTTTTACCAATGTTATGGTAAACTCTTAAACTCTTATGTTTAACAGTCATAATAATTCTGTGTACATGCAAGGTTCTTTTTCTCACAATAGAGAAGTTACAGCTACTTTCTTTTCCCCTTTGATACAATGGCTTCACTCTCTCCCTCCCACCCCCACCCCCACAATCATATACACATTTAGTGCAGAGGTGTCTAAGTGAGCTTATGGAATCTAGGCAAATCATTTTTATTTTGAAAGACATTTTAAAAATGCTTGATGATTCTGTGCAGTTTAATAAGTTACATCCCAATTATGAAGACTGTGAAGATGCTAAGAGCAAACATTTTACCAACATAAGGTTGGAAACTTCAAAACAGTTCCTATTAGAACTATCACATATCCCCTTTTTGGAAAATAATCGGGAATAGTCATATTTCAGTCTTACAAAACAAAGCCGCAAGAGATAATAATATTATTGCTCAGTATTCTTCATTAGTTAATTTATCCATGTTCTTTGTATGCAAAACTATTTTAGCCTGAAGAAAAGGAAAAGAACCATCTTTCTTAGTTATAAAAATTTCCTGCCTGTTTATCTTGAGGTGATTCTTATTCATCGCAGGGAATAAGATGAGCTATTATAAGCTTTTTGTGTTCTTTATCTGATACTGCTAAGATATTTCAATTCTTTCTCTATTTGTCGTTGAGATAATCGTGTAAATGGTTTGTTCTCTTGCCAGCTTCATGGTTATGTGGACCACAAGCCCTTGGGCCTTCAGATCTTCATTGGAACAGCAGATGAGAGGATTCTTAAACCACATGCTTTTTACCAAGTCCATCGCATCACAGGGAAAACAGTCACTACCACCAGCTTTGAGAAAATCATTGGCAACACCAAAGTGCTGGAAATCCCTCTGGAGCCAAAAAACAACATGAAAGCAACGTAAGGTTCTATATTACAAAATGCTGTAAGATAACAACAGAGGGGAACTTAACACGATTAATGTAAAAGATGCCTGTATTTAATTTCAAGAGAGAAATTAACTTTCAAGTCTAAACCCAAAGTGCTTTACCATGGCATATACATGTACTGCAGTTCAGTAGTAGAATAATTCAAGGGAGCGCAGAAAGAGTCCTCTTCAATCCCTTAACAGAGGTTGCCCATTAGGGGAAATAGCATTTTCTGCTGGAGATCTTGTTAGCAGAATAGACTCATAACTCACCAGTTTTGAGGAAAAAAAATTGTCATTTTTCCTGGAAACTCCTATATCTCAAGGCCCATAACTGGAGAGTCCTTTTAGTGCAAATCCCTAATCATTAGATGCTCTGATTTCTGCACCAGGAGAACTTTCTGATTTGCCAGTCCTTGGGAGAAGGGGACATTTCAATTAATCAGCCTCTTCCCAACATGAATTAGCATTTGAATTGACTTCTTTCCCTCTTAGGTTTTGAACTGAGATGAGCATCAAATGGTCTAGTGCAGGGGTGTCAAACTCAATTTCATTGAGGGCCGCATCAGAGTTGTGTTTGACCTTGGGGGGCGTGTGGCTAGGGTGGGCATGGCCAGCTCGACGTCACTCGTGTCGGGGGCGCCTGTGGAGGCCCAAGGGCTCTGCCAGCGAAAACGGGCTCCCAAGCTCCGTTTTTACCTGCGATGGCCTCCTGCAACCCTCTGCCAGTGAAAATGGAGCTCGGGAGGGCCGCACGTGGCTCTCCTGAGCTCTGTTTTCGCTGGCAGAGGTACTGCGGGCCAGTATGATGTTTCCAGGGTGGCCCCATGGGCCAGATCTAAGCACCCCACGGGCCGGATCCAGACCCTGGGCCTTGAGTTTGACACCCCTAGTCTAGTGTCTTATACTGAGCATTCATGTATGTATGGATGGATGGATGGATGGATGGAAGCAACAGTATAGCTACAGTAATGCTACTTGCTCAAGTTGTTGGAAATGTGGAGAATATATGTAGCTCAGGGTTGAACTGTAAGTTCTTGATGGTCTAGAACAGGGCTGTCAAACTCCTGGCCTGTGGGCCGGATGTGTCACGCGCTGGCCATGCCCACACGAAGGGGGAAAAAGTCACGATACGTCACGTGACACTGCCGTGACACTATGTGAGTTTGACACCCCTGGTCTAGAAACAAAATGCCTATAGTAAGAAAACTAAATTCAGAAAAGATCAAGACTCCAGTGAATCATTGTTCCAGGAGGGACAATGACATTGATAAGAAAAATATTGTCAGCTGCTTAAGGCAGAAAACACACTGCAATATATTCCCTAGAATAATGGAGAGTTGTAGACTTAGGAATGTTTATATCAGCCAGCACTATCGGAGTGGTCCATTGGTATCATCTGATTTCCAGATTAGGAGTATATAAAGAATTTCATGAATAAGACAGCTGGAATTACTTGCACTTACCTGCTTTGGAACCCCTGTTTGATTGACAGGGTTGTAAGCTAACAGAGGTAAGTTTAAATCCATACTCTTGCAGAGGTACAGTGGTCCATTTTCCCTCAGGGAAGATAGAGAATCAGCCAGCCCCTTGTTGAGATTCCATAGAAAGAAGCCAAGCATACCTGGACCATTAAATCTGTAGTCATAATCAGAGAAACAAAAACAGGCATTCATTTCAGGAGTGGGGAGTGCTTAGTTTGCAAATGCAATTGGGGGTAAAAGTACTGATGTCACTGGACAAGGATTATTCAGTTATTTGTTTGTTTCATAGCATTGACTGCGCAGGAATTCTCAAGCTGAGGAATGCAGACATTGAATTACGGAAAGGAGAAACAGATATTGGCCGAAAGAATACTCGTGTGCGATTGGTGTTCCGTGTGCACATCCCTGAATCTAGTGGCCGGATAGTTTCTTTGCAAGTTGCATCCAACCCCATTGAATGCTGTAAGTCATAATTTTCTGGTAATTTTATTATTTTCAATAACATTGTTTCTGAAACCCATAACTTTACAACAGAGGTCCCCAAACCAGTGCAGCCTGGCACTGGTCCGCAACCCACTAGGAACTGGGCCACGCAAGCCCCATCCAAAGCCCCATCCGTGCATGCATTGGATCCAAGGCAGCACGTGAAATGATACCTCCCCCCCCACCAGTCCATGGAAAAACCACCCTTCACAAAATCGGTTCCTGGTGCCCAAAAGGTTGTGGGCCGCTGTTTTACAGGACTGAAATACAGGCAGTCCAGGATTAAAACCATCTGACTTAGGGACAACCCATAGATGCAAACAGGCTACCTATTATTCAAAATGGCAGATTGCTTTCTTCTTTCTTGAGTCAATGAAGCATTGAAAGCCATACAATGTTTACAGCAGAGGTCTTCAAACTTGGCAACTTTAAGACTTGTGGACTTCAACTCCCAGAATTCTCCAGCCAGCTATGCTTTGAAGTCCACAAGTCTTAAAGTGGCCAAGTTTGAGGATCCCTGGTTTACAGGAATTGTTGATAATCACTGAAAACAGGCTGTATGTTAAAAATGCACAGTTTCAACAGTTCCTGAAAGCATTGCATAGCTTCAGCACTTTGTCCGTTCGAGGAGGGGAGAATACTATCTGCTATCTGTAGTAACAGGCAGTCCGTTTGTAAATACAAGTTCTGACTTAAATACAAAGTCGGGTTAAAGACAGAGTTAGGGAACGCAACTTGTTCTTTATTCAGAGACTGCATGTAAATCTGGAGAACATGCTAAGCTCTTGCCAAAGGCAAAACGCCACCCTCTTTACTTCCTGTCTTTTAATCCTTAATTAACCAATGTAAGGACTTGGGCTTTGATCCTGTGCTATGCATCCTTATTTATCTGGGACTGTCTTATGAACTTGAAGATAAACTTCATATTGCACCATTAATAGAGAGATGTTGCAAACTCGTCGACTTCTAAAAGAATGCCCAAATGTAGCAGAATTCTTCCAGAATAGATAGCTCAGTACGATTTTGTGCACATGCCTCTAAGATTGCCTGATACTAAAAAAATGGGAGTTTTCTAATTCTCACTGTGAATTCATCTTATAATTCCAAGCAGCATTCCAAGAGACTTTAGGATCAGCCGCAATTCAAGAGGAAAAAAAGGGGGTGGGAGTTGGGAAGAGGGATTAACACTAAACATGTACTATCTAAACAATACAGGAAGTATATTGTACTCTCCCATCATGTTTTCCATGGGGACGATGTCCTGGGTTTTCTGGCAGGTGAGCCTTCTCTTAAATATGCCAGTTTATCTTCTCTTGAGATAGGACGATGATAAAAATGTTTGCAGGTCCTCACCATTTGATGAGTCGAGACCTGTGGCGTAGCCTCATTCTAGCACCTCAAAGGAGGCTTAGTCATTTTTGGAGAACTTTGGAGAACTTAGTAATTTTTGGAGAACCTTGTGACCATCTTTTCTCATCCTGTAGTGTATTTTTGTTAGTAACTTGAGCTTTCTCAGTGGTTTGGGGATTTCATAGTTTAACGAATCATTTTTACATCTTTTATTGTATGACTGATATTAATGTACAATACACTATGTATTAGTGTAACAATAAACCACCTGAGAAAGGAGGCTTTGAAAGATCTACTCTGTGGTTTTTGATCACAGCAAAATGCTTTCCCTAAGACACGTTTGTATTGGAGTTGCACCCTGCTAAAATGGTGTTAGGTCTGCAATTGAATCATCTGGAAAAGTTTTATTATCAATTGTTGGGGTTTGCTTTTTTTTTTTTTGGATGAGGACAAGGTCCATATACTGTACTTTTGTGTTCTATTTCTGTTGCATCCTGATAAGTTGATCTATAAGTGTGTTGGTGGCAATGTGTTACTGCTTATGGTTTGCATGTGGTATCAAAGTTGGATTGCCTCTTTCCATGGCGATTTCCTTTAGTTAATCTGCCTGCTGATCGTAAATTGTATGAAGAATTTAACCATTTCTTAAAACACACACATACAACATATACCCTAAGTCAGGGGTGGGTTCCTCCCAGTTCGGACTGGTTCGCCCAAACCGGTAGTGACCTGCTGGTGAAGTCACGATGACCTCCCCGCTCCAGTTCGGTCGGTGCCGGTCCGTGGGCGCCGCCCTCTTTTTTTTTATTTTTATTTTTTGAATTTTTATTTTATTTTATTTTTTCTTCTGAGCATGCGCAGAAGCTGAGTTCTGGCACTGTGCATGTGGCCGCCATCTTGTTTTTGGCTTTTTTTAAAAAAAAACATTTCGGCGCGCGCGCGCCCGCCCATAAGGCATACCCATGCAGCGCAGGAGGGAGCGAACCGGCAGTGAGGTAAGTTGGAACCCACCCCTGCCCTAAGTTACAAACTTGGACCCATTTGGGCAATTCTTGGACTCATAGTTTAATAGTATCAGTATGCATCTTGGTGCTTTGACTGACATTCTTTTTTAAAAAAATATTTATATTTAGTAAGAATTTTACATAAAGCAAAAGAAAAGCCTAAGGGAAAGAAAGAGGAAATGTTATAAAAGATGACTTCCCACCTTCTCTTTAGCAGAAAATTACAACCTTATAATCCCTCTTCCGAGAGGTTATACACATCCCTTCCAGAGGTGGTATTCACTTACCTTCCCTACCGGTTTGCAAATGTGAGCATGTGCGGCTTGCACGCATGCGCACGGCTTCAAAACATGCAGAAATAGGATGACAGAGCCAGGGTGGATGGGTGGGGTGGGCCCACCCACCCGCAGATCACCGCTACCGATTCGCCCGAACCAGTCTGAACCGGCAGAATACCACCTCTGATCCCTTCAGCCTATCACTTAATCCACATTTTAAAATTGTTCACCAAATGTGCACATTTTCTCTTTACTCTTAGTATTGATGATGTTTCTTACTTACAGCATTGCTGCAAGTAGATTTAATGAACAGCAAGCTGGCTAGAGATGAGTGGCAGACCCCATTAAAATAGTTTATCAGAACTGTCATTTCTGATACTTGATGAATGGGGATGGGGGTCATGTGAGCATGATTGTAAGGTCAAAAGGCATTTATTATCTCTGGAATTGAAAAAGAGGTACAGCTCTCCAATTTTCAACATCAGTATGTAAAGGTTTATACAGTTGTATCTTTACAAACAGGGATTCTCATCACTAGCAAACCATTCAGGGACTGGAGTTGTAGATGTCAATCCCAGGAGAAAACTCACTGAAATAGCAGCGTTATTAGTTAGCTCATCGGTTGCTCCCACTAACTGGGGTCCCTTGAGTTGGTGGTTGCTAGCCATAAGGCATCTAAAAGCTCCAAGGAGATCAGCAGCTGCAGAGAAATAAGAACCGACTTGAGTAGTAGAGATGTTGTATTCCCCATCATGGGTCTTGAGGGATGTGCTCCTTCATAATTGAAAGGGTGAGGCTTATAAAATTGGGGTGATTATAAAGTAATGTACTAAGAAGTTGCCTGTATGGGAAGCAAAAAGTAAACACTCTCTTCAGTGGTGGGATTTATTTTTTTTACTACCGGTTCTGTGGGCGTGGCTTGGTGGGTGTGGCACGGCTTTGTGGGTGTGGCTTTGTGGGTGTGGCAGGGGAAGGATACTGTAAAATCCCCATTTCCTCCCCACTCCAGGGGAAGGATACTGTAAAATCCCCATTTCCTCCCCACTCCAGGGGAAGGATACTGCAAAATCCCCATTTCCTCCCCACTCCAGGGGAAGGATACTGCAAAATCCCCATTTCCTCCCCACTCCAGGGGAAGGTTACTGTAAAATCCCCATTTCCTCCCCACTCCAGGGGAAGGTTACTGCAAAATCCCCATTTCCTCCCGATCAGCTGGGACTTGGGAGGCAGAGAATAGATGGGGGCAGGGCCAGTCAGAGGTGATATTTACCGGTTCTCCGAACTACTCAAAATTTCCACTACCGGTTCTCCAGAACTGGTCAGAACCTGCTGAATACCACTTCTGACTCTCTTGATCTGAGATTAACTCGTAGCAATTACATGAAAATATCCATGTTCACTTCATAGTCTCAGTATGGAATTTGTTCACCCTTGCCATGTTCTGTGAGCTTTTTCCAACTTCCCACTCTAGTTTACAACCTTGACCTATTAATCAAGTTTTGTCCAAATTAGATTTTGCTTAGCATTTTGCTCTTAAATCAGGTGGTGTTGATTTAAGACAGATGGGGCAGGTCTACCTGCGGCTGGCTATTTGTGATGAATGATGTCTCCAAAGGAATTTCTTTGTGTAAATTTGTGTAAATAAATAACACCACAGACAATGCTACTACCCTTCAGAAAGACCTTGACTATGTATCAGAATGGTCAAACAAGTGGCAACTTCAAATCTCAATCAACAAATGCTCTGTCTTACACATTGGCAAAAAGAATCAGAACACAAAATACAAGCTTGGAGGACACGACCTTGTAGACGACCCTCATTCTGTCAAGGATCTTGGAGTACTCATATCTAATGATCTAAGTGCCAAAGCCCACTGTAACAACATTGCCAAAAAGGCACTAAGAGTAGTCAACTTAATCCTGCGTAGCTTCTTCTCTGGCAACATTACACTGCTAACTAGA